>WAAD01014213.1:145493-171734 GCA_013389945.1 Fregata magnificens
GAGGGCACCGGCACCCCGTGCCGCACGCAGGGGACCTCCCTGCGCGCCCTCCCCCCGGCCGGCGGCTGCAGCCAGGTAGGGGCATCCCCCGGGATGGGGTGCAGGCGGGGGTGCCGGCGTGCGTGGCATTGTCCCGCGCGAAGGAACGACCTGTGCTCCTCGGGATTCCTAGAAACGGGGGTAGCCTTTCTCTGAATCGCAACGGAGAAAATCAATCGCTGCAAAAATGCTTTGGTCAGTGCCAAGAAGAAATCTTAAGGATTTGCTGTTTGTTGGAAAGCGCTGCCAAAACAGAAATGTTTTCAGGCCTGCTCAGGCAGTAGAGAAGCTGATTCCCGGTGTAGGGACTGGGCCAAGTGCGAGCAGAGTTGATACGAGTTTTATCGCCTGTAATCGATGAGCTCTGTGCAGCACCGTGGGGTGGCTTCCCTCGTGCTGGGGTTCATGGCACAGCTGCAAAAAGCTTCCCTGCGAGTGAGCGGCTCCCCCGGGCACCAGGAATGAATGGCACAGTGCTGAAACGCCTTTTCAACACCTGCGTGTAATTCTGTCATCTTAGAAATAATTTTTTTTTAAGCAAACTTTCCTGCAAAACGTTGGCACCTGAGTGTTCCCCGCACTGTGACTGGCCCTTGGCGGCGTGCAGGCGACACCGCACCTGTGAACCTGACGGGAAATGCGGTTCCCCGAGCAATGGGTACCGTAAGGCCGTTCTCCTCTTTGCTTTGCAGTTCTTGGTGTGTAAGGCAAAGCCCAGCGCAACGTGAAGCCGGTGGTGGGCGGGGGCCTGACGTGCTGTGCCGTGCCGTGCCATGCCAGGCCATGCCATGCTGTGCCGTGCCGTACCTTGCTGTGCCATGCTGTGCCAAGCCATGCCGTGCGGTGCCTACCCCCAACTGCCGGCCCCATGTTTGCAGAGGTTTACGCAGCTGAAGAAAAATGGCAGCTTGTTCCCCGGCACGAGACACCGTCCTGCGCCTTCACGGGGAACCTGACGCATCTTCAAAACAGTCAAACGACCAAACTCTGCGGTGACTCACGATGTGTTAGCCGTGAGTCACTGCAGGATTAAAATAACTCTTGCACCATAACTCTCCCCCTGGACAAACACCACTGCTCACTTCACTGCAGCTGGTGGTACTGGGTTTGACCGAAAGCGAGTCATTTGCTGCACTTGCGGAGCAGCCCTGCAGTCCCAGCCCGGCCCCGCGTGGTGCTGGTGGAGCAGCGGACGGGGACATTCCTACGCCCTCCTCCCCAACCACCATGGTTTATGTTTGCAGCATCTTGGTCGTTTGCCATGGGAATGCGGAAGATGTGACCCATAAATCAAACACTGCATCAAGTTCACCGTGAGTGTAAGCAGGGATAACCTTACTGAAAACCCTCCGGCACGGAGCGGGCACCCCAAACCCAGCACCTGCCAATGGAAAGAGCACAGTAACATTGCCCTGGAACAAAAGTCCCAAACAAAAAGAAAAAAAAAAAAAAGGAATTTGAGACGCATCCTCTATTTCCTAACACGAATGAAGCCACGCAATCACATTTAACTCTGGTTTCTTTGCGAGTGCTCCGGCCACACCATCCCCATCGAGCCGGGCCTCAGCTCCTGCTGCAGTGAGCTACTGGGCGCTGCCCTCCTCCTCCTCCTCTTTTTTCTCCTCCTCCTCCTCTGCACACCCGCCTGGCTTTTCCCGCACACTCCTGGGGAGTCGGGGGAGCTGCTGGAGATCCCCTTTGTTTGGCACCGTGCGAAGGCTCGTGGCTCCTGGCAGACGCCGGTGCGGGGCTGCCGGCAGCCCCTGGAGCGGGCGCAGTGGTCGGACACAGCTGAGTGACTGGTTTCGCACTGGTGGGGCTCCAGGGACCTCGGTGGGACGATGCCTGACACGCTCCGCTGGGGAAGGAGCACCCACCGAGGCTCACGCCGACATGAACATTTCCTGTGCCACTCTCACACCCCCGGCTGAAGAGACCTTGGCGCCCCGGCATGCAGAGCTGGCAGAAGATGCTGAGCCCGATAAGCAAGGAAGCCCCCGTTTAAATCAAGTCATTAGAAGCAGCCTATTCTGTAAGCAAATGAACAGAAATGAATGACACCCCAAGCGACGGTGCAAAGCCGAGTGCCGGCCATCCTCCGCCCTCCCCAGGCAGGGAGCAGGGCCAGCGCGGGCTCCCAGGGCAGGTCGCCCCAGCTCCTTCCCTGCTATTGAATTTCCAAACAAAACCAGCATTTGCAAAATTATTTGAATGAAGCCCCAGGTAGTTAGCTACTCTGACACCCCCATTTTGTCCTTAAAAACTTTTCGTCCTTCCTCCGCACCCTGCGCTTGCAAAGGTGGGGAAGGCGCTTTCCAGCTCGCCCAAGGACGGAGCACCCGGAGAATTGCGGCTCAGCCTGGCTGGAAGCCGGCAGGAGCCCTGGCCGGAGCAGAGCCTGCGGCGTGCGCGGGGCGAGGAGCTCCCGGCGCTGCCTTTCTTTCTGCTTTGAAAATTGCCCAGAAATTGGGTAGCTTCTTTTCAAGTGTTTTTCTTTCTTTGAAAACAGGAGTGGGAGGAGGGGTTGGATGTTGGCTTGTAGTCTTGGAAACCGAAGCCGAGGAATATTGAATGGAAACCCAAACATGAAGCTGCCTATGAACTACAGGCCTGATGTGGAGATAGGATCTGCAGAAACGACTCGCGCTGGCTGCAGCTGCTCCGGAGCCTCCTGCGGCCGAGCAATGCGAGGCTGCGGCGCAGAGACTGCGAGATTCGGCGCAGCTCTCTCGTGCGCTGTTCGAAACAATTCGCAAGTGCCATTTGCATCTGGAGATTCAGCTGGCAAAATATGACACGTTCGTGCCAATAAAAGCAGCTACAAATGTAACTCGGGGCTATTGACATGATTATCTCTCTCTCGGCCAACGCTTCCCTCTGCTCCACAGGTCTCAACCACCTTTTCTCTGAAACCACCTGACTGACCAACACAACCAAGTTAAGCTCAAAGCAACCATGTGCGAGATTATGAGTTCTTTCCCTGTCCTGAAGAAGGGCTTGTAAGCCTAAAAGTTTGCCTGGTTTTTTTCAGCTTTATTAGTTGATTAAAAAAACCCAATTCTTTCCCTACAAACCTTATCCTTGATTATTTTAGACCATCGTAGCTACAGAAGCACTGTGACTCTTTGCCAACCTGGTCATTAAACACGGAGCAACCGGTCCTGATTTAACTCACTAAAACCCTCTTGGATTTTTCTGCACCGTTTGATTTGGTCCAGACCAAAAAAAATCACTTTGGCTGCTCATTTCCGCAACAGAAGTGATTTGCTGGATTAGACAGCTCTTGATATTGCTCCAACTTCAGCTTCTTTCTCGGTAAGTGTCATCCGTTTCCTTATCAAGACGGTTTTGTGGCTGAAGGTCTTGGAGATGAAAATCAGGAGCCTGTTCCAGGAACACCAGAGCCCGGAGCGGAGCCCCGTGTTTGGAAAGCGCCGCGGCTCAATGCATTCCACATGGACGTGGTAATGCTCCGGCAGTGCCTCGTGCGCCGCGGCACAGGGGGAGTTAGCTCTTGTTCGAGCCCTTTCAGAGAAAAGTGATATACCAAAGGGCATATTTGAACAAAGGTATGGTTGTAATTAGAATCAGAGCAGTTAAGTCTGACATTCAGCTGTTTTATGCCAGCTGTGCCTTTAAAAGGAAGAGCATTTAGGCATTGGGTTTCACCTCTTTTTATTGTTTATTTAGCATGAATTTAATCCATATCCCTTTTTTTTTTTAACTTAACTTTCTTTGCGTGCTTCTATGCAATTGCATAAGACATGAAGAGCTTGTAAGTGTTCTTACAGCTGTGCAAGTTTTATACTAATGAAGCCCTTATATAATTTTGACACAGATATGTTATGCACACGTCTGCAGTTCCTGAGCACGGCTGAGAAAAGACAAGAAAGAAAGACAAGAAAGAAAGACAGAAAGACAGAAAGAAAGAAAGAAAGAAAGAAAGAAAAGAAAGAAAGAAGAGCCCATTCTGCTCCTGGGGAAAAGTGGAAAATGGAGAGTGAAGATCTGTGTTTGCTGGGGGATGTTTGCACTCCTTACCCAGCTACAAAACTGCAGTAAGCAAATGCCTGTTAGTGCAACTGTAATTATCAGCGTTCGAGAAGAATTTGGGCTGTGTCTGTGCAGTGCAATGCTGTGCAGACAGGGACCCCCTGTGCCACCGGCCACACGAGTCCAGGGCATGGCCCCATGGGTGGCTCTGGTAGCCCCTCGCTTGCCTTGGGGGATTTTGCTCCCCCTTTCCTCTAGCAGGGTGTTCCCAACCCGGACCCCAACCTGCAGTGCGGAAACGACAGGCTCCAACTCGTTGCTTTTGCTCTTCAGGAGCCGAGGTGAGCCCCAGAGCCAGTCCTGCTCATCCAGCCCACGATGCTCCTTCACGGGCTCCGTCCCGTGGCTTCAGCCTGGGGCTCCAGGGTGCCCTGCTGCTGTTTTGGGCCTTGAGTAGGGTGCCCCGCTGCTGTTTTGGGCCTTGAGTAATCTCAAGAGTCTTCCATCAATTGCACACACACAGAGCCCACGATAAACATGCCACTTTCACAAGTTTCATGGCAGTTCAGCTTGCCTCTGCTTCCTGCGAGGCTGGCTGTTACCTGCTGTAAATGAGCAACGCTTCATCTATGTCCCATCCCGGGGACGGTTTTACACCAATGAGCTGTCGGCCCCACGAGCACAGCTGGTAACGAATTTCCTCCCTTTGCAGACATTTGCCATCCAGGCCTGAGTCATCCCTAAAGCTGGCTCCATGTGATGCTCCTCTGGTGATTTCATACCGAAGCGGTCAGAGGCACCTCCGCCCCAGCCCTGCACTGCAGGACGATGAGCACGGGGTCCTGCAAAATCTGCAGCCTTGCAGCTTTCCTGCCATTTCACTTCACGGATTTCCCCACTGGGAATCCATGGCTAGAAAGAAAACTGGAACTAGGCTTCCAATAAACTTTTTAAATTGATTTTTACCAAGCAGGTCCCTTCTTCCATCGTCCCCCCTGTCCTCCAAGGAGGATGCCCCGATGAGGGCTGCAAGGGCTCCCCCTGGTCCCCCCTGCAGAAGAGACGTGCCGAGCGAGGTCTCCAGCCCACCCCATCCTGCCCCGCTCTCGCGTCCGGGGCAGGTGAGGCACAGGCTGGTATCGGTCACACCAGGGTGGACAGAGCCCCAGTGCATCGCATCCTCTCTCCAGGGTATTTATTCGGCCAGTTTGGATGCTGCTTCTTCCCTGCAGCTTGTGCTGCTTCTGTGAGATATGACCTCCTGCCTGGAGCAACTCTGGGCTCCTGCCATCAGTGAAATCCTGGCTGTCCACAGGATTTGAAGAAAATCAGTGTAATTGTTCCTGGTAGAATCACACTAGACAAAAGCACGAGGGCGTCAGGTCATTCACTCTCCGCTGGATGTATCTCTCAACCTGCACTTGCACATATGCACACACGTATTTTTGCTTCCCTCGATGCAGACACATACACATAGATATTCGCTCTCACACATATTCACGTCTTCTCTCCCACACGCTTTCTCTCTTTCCCCAGCTTTCACCCACACACGGTTTTACTCATTGTCCCCCACCTTCTCTCTCTCTGTCTCTCACACACAAGGAAAACCCTCCTAATTATTTTTAAGAAATAACAACTCTGTGTGGAAATGGATTTTTCACAAAAAAGCAACAGTGGAGCAGAGAGGCAACCAAGCCGCCCTGGGAAGTCAATGCCCACTACGATAAAAGCAGCTAATTAACCCCCCCCCCCAGTGGAAAAGTAGCTCCACGGCCAGCGAGGGCCAAGGAAAGCTTACACAGGTATGGAGCAACTCCGACTCCCCTGGCAACCAGGCAGAGCCCACCACTATCTTAATCTGCAGTAATTCTTGTAAGATCAGCTGCCGCCTCCCTCCCGCTCCACTCTGGCTGCAGTAGCGCGCAGAGGCTCTGGAAACGAGCTCGCTGTGCCAGATCGTGCCATCACCACCCACGCTCACCTCCCTGCCGCCAGATCCCTCTTTGCACTGAGCCTGGCTGGCAGGGGGCGGGTAGCGCCACGGGAGTCGCAGTTGTACAACCCTTTATTCAGTTTTCCAGGTCAAAGCCCCACATATCGGGTGCTACGTCTTCCATACAAACACGCCAACTTCCATAAGCAACGAAACGGTGATCCTATCGTTACGGCACTGGCATGAGAGATGCTTTAGGTTTCATTCCCAAAATTTCCACCGATGTCCTGCGGGACCGCAGGCAAGGCACTTCACCCTGAGCACCTCGGTTGACTGTTGGCATTATCCGCTCTTTGGGACAGGGGCTGGTTATTTCTGGGTCACCAGGCAGTGCACAGCACAGCTGGGCCCTGCGCTGGGTAAACCTGCGTGGTGCTACTACTGTAGAAATAAGTACGTTTTGCAGCACTGCTCAGCTGTTTCTATAGCAAACCGCTATCCGAGTTGCTCAACTGCCTATTTTACAGTGAAAATAACACACAAACCTTTTTTAAGTTAGTGAGCTATATTTAGGAAATAAATAAAATTGTAAGAAAATATGAATGATTGTAATAAATACAGCACTTGTCAAAATTACACAGCCATGAAAAGCATAATATTTTTAGGCACGTTACTCCAGTGTGGTTACAGGGGCTGGCACATTACTGGAAAACTTTGTCCCTGAAAGAACATTTTAAACATGGGAGAAAAACACAGACAGAGAGAGAGACTCTGTGTGTGTGTGTGTGTGTGTGTGTGATGGCAAAGAATATCCAGTTCCTTCCCACACAAGCTTTGATAGATATTTGTTTATGGGGTGGGTTTTTTTGAAATTTGATACTTCACCACAACTAATTATTTTAAAGGATGCTGTCAAGGTAGAAACGAGAGATTTGAAAAATCTCTTCATACGCTGGCAGTCAGGCTGGAGGGTAGTCATAGCACATGACGTTTCACCAGCTCTGCTAGACGGCTGCGGTTTCCACTGTTTGCAAAATATAAGTGGACAAACAGTTTTTCCTTTCCCTTCTCATGCAGCGGGCACAATATTGTCTGTCAGCTTTGTGTTTTCAACTGAGACATGGGAAATATTGCAGAGGAAAAATGAATACAGTAATTGCATAAAGGCCTTTCACCTATACATACACACCTGCCTCCGTCTGCAAGATCAGGCCTTGGGTTTGTACACTGCAGTCCCACCTGGCCTGCGGAACGGCTCGCAGTGCTGGACAAGCAAGCTGTACAGTGGCATGAGTTTGCTGGAAGTTCAGAAACTGCTGCACCAAAACCCTACTCAAGCCCTCCGATTCTGTCAGTTGTTAAGCAGGGAAGGAAGGGGGCGAGGCTTGCTGCTTTTTGGGGATAAGGCGTAGCATTTGAACTTCTCACACATCCAGACATTTCCAAGCTTGACTCGCTTATAAAAAAAAAAATTTAATTCCTTACCTCTATTTAAAAAAAAAAAAAAAAGACAAACCCATGTATAGTAGTTACTTCGATTATAGCGTGTGAAAAGATTTGAACATCAGAGCACATAAAAAGAATTAAGCAAGAAAAAAAAGATCAACACTTTCTAATAAGTCACTTGCCTCGAAGGTTCAGGAAGTGACTGAACACTTTAAAACAAAGCTACTGAGGGGACCTTAACCACTGCTTGGACTGGCAGCTCTGGACTTCCTGGGGGTTAACAACCCTCAGAGCTCCACGTCTGAAATGGGAAAGTCAAACGACTCCTTTGGAAATACAAGGGGTAATTTCCCCAAGGCACAGTGTAATCTGCTCACCGATTGCTGATGCAACAAAACATCTCTTTACAGAGCACATAAATATAGGTCTAAAATAAATAGCAAGAAGTAAGTCATCCAGTATAAGGAATTCAAGCTACAACGCTATACACAACTCACTGCTTTCAAAGTCGTCAGTAAGCACAAATGGAGACACCCAATCGGTGCCTCAGGGGAAGGAATCTGCCCTTGTCCCTGGTGGGGGAACGGCCAAAATCCCACATCAGGGCTGCCAGCCAGCGCAGCCTGACAGGTGCTCGCTCCGTACCCCCCGGGGAAAGGGACCCGCACATGCCGCAGCGCTGCCGGAGGATGGGGAAAGCTCAGCTTCACCCCTTGCATTCCAGAAACCTATTAACCCAAGGCTGCTAGAAGGGAGCTCGGGCCACACTCCCTGCCAGACATCTAGGCAGAATGACACCCACACCTGGGCCGGCTGTGAGAAAGAACAGCGCCTTTTTCCACAAGTGCATCTGCAGGGGGGGTGACTGTAACCCACATCTGAACCGGGAGTGTTTTGATGAAATAATCACAGATCTCATTTGCAATAGCACACTCCATGGGGCACTGGGCAAAGTACTCGGCATGCTCAGCAGTAGCTAACTCTAGCAGGCAGATCTTCAGCTCATGCGAATTGATTCAGTGGAGCATAGGCTCAGGCTCTCTGGATTTTGTGTGCACATGAAAACTAATACAAGGTCTCAAGCTGATGGGTTTTTTTCTCGTAAACTAATGAAATTCAGTGGGTGATTTACCAGACACCCGTATTTCAAGATTTACTGATTCGTTTCTATAATGCATTTCAGGAAAAGTGTGTCTTCTTTCACATAGGCATATTTAGGTGACTGTAGTTTGGCCAAAGGGAGGAACATGGGACAGCCACTTGCGACATTCATATCATTCACTGGTCTCTGAAATGAAGCAGAAGTCAGGTCTGGCCGAAATGCATCAATAATATGTTCCCTATTATTTTGGTCAAGCAACATAAATGTAACCTGAAAAACACAATGCGGCAATGATGAGTTATTGAACTGAAAAATAAACCAGGAAATATCAGAGACAGAACTGCAAACATGCTGCAAAAGTGGCTGGATGCTCTATCGATAATGAAATACAAAATATAATTAATGTTTCACAACCCACAAGGTCAGTTAATGTGAACAAGGGAGATTGTAACAGTTCCCAGATGAAGTATTTAAAACCTTGCCACCCGTAAAATAAAATTAAATAAAATAAAGTAAGGAATTATTTCTTGGTAGGGAACTGCACAGTCCAAAGACTTTTTTCCTCTCTCTGCTGACAACTTAAACAAATCCCGAGTTTGGTTACAGTCATTACATTCATTCTGTTATTGTGGTTTGGAATCAAAAGAAACAGCTCAGTTGCCTGTACGCAAATACGTAAAAGACACAACCCAAATATCTGTATAAAATCTCCCCATCTCATTACCACTTTTATTAACTCACTGTTCTTTAGCCTGAAATGAGAAAAGCATGTAATAATTTTTTAATACAGTGAGGATTGGGAACTTTGATTTCTATTTTTTTTGGCCACTAAATGGTAGTAAAGCTATTTATATGAAAGGCTTACGGAATTATTACCACACAAAGGCAAGTGCTAGAACAGAGACCAGAACCTTGTGCACACTTTCACTGCTTTTCTAACCATTGTTGCCATTATCAGATTGCACTTATAAAATAAGAAAAAATAAGATCAGGATCACATAAGACATCTATGGCACACTTGTAAGTAGAACTCTAACCTCACATTTCTGACACCTGTGCTTCAGGCAGCAAATCATAATTCCCTCATAAATTGATATTAACTATGTATAGCAAGAGCCAGGAAAAAAAATGTGTCTCTGACTTTAGCCCAGGTGGACACAGGTTGGGATATATATCAAACACGAGTATTCTGGTGTCTGAAAATCCCACAAGGCACAGTATGAAATCTCGGTAAGAGCAGCTTTCCCTGTGTGCAAATCACTCCATTCAGAGACAAATTATTACCAAAGATTACAGCATGACTAATAGCCATCGGAGAGGAAAATGGGAAAAGGCTCCAACTTCCACTAAACTTAGAAGTCCCCTTCTGTTCGCTTCTGTGCTGTTGACTGTTCACAATCCACAGTAGCGGGTTTATGCTAGGATCAGATATGAAAAGGTTGCCCTTCTTACCTTGTGTCTGAAAGGCCATGGGAGCAGAGCATCGTAGTCTCCTCTCATGACAACAAAGAAGAGGGACATGTGGGTTCCTTTTCCTGTCCCATCCCCGTTCAGATAAACCCTCAGACAGACCTTGTAGCCATACTTTGCAGTGTAGAAAGCTGAAAATCAGAACTCGTCATTAGTAAAGCCTCCTCTGAAAAAAAAGACATAATGAGTGTTCTGACATATGGGAAAAGACAGTGTATGACGTGTTTTGCTATCACAGAGATGAGAACAGACAAATCGCTACACCCTGGAGATTTATAAGCAATGAAAATCCAGTGGTTGGAATCCTTTAGTGCCTCACGCCTTGGTGAAAATTCCCTGTTATTAGCCACACAAGCATATTTTACCTAATCAAATTACTTCTCACATGGGAGATAACTGCTGCAGAAAGCCAATCGGTACCATCAGGCACCGAGCTGTGGGTTAGACAAGACAGATCCAGCAGATGTCACTGCAAGTACCTGCAGCAGAGGGCAAATTGTAAGAATTTGCAGAATAGAACACAACTCTGTGGAAGAGCACATCACAGCTGCCCTGAATTACAGGCAGGAGAGCATGAGGTCTTCACACAAGTAGCATCTTAGTTTGAGGAGCTGTTTTCAAGGACCTCCTGTCCACATGAGCAGAAAGAAGCACCGTTCTAGAGAAATCAGTGGGTTTTCTAAAGGACTGGGTTTTGCTAACACACATATACAACCTGTGTTTTACCTGGTGAATACAAACTGACTGTTCTTCCAGTCACAGAGTCTTGCAACTTCCTGCCAACATCTGTTATCTTCCACAGAAAGACCCCGTCATAGGAAGCTTGCTCAGAGAACAGAAGACTCTTATGAAGACTGCTCAGGCCTGCATCCTTCTGTGTCAGGCAGCGGTGCAACTCTGCAATCTAGAAAAAACCAAATCAGTTCTCAATCAACCCCGCTTTCCAGGCTGTTGTGCTGCAGAAGCAGCAGAATCATTCTGGTGTCCTCATGGTCTGGAGGGTCTCCTCTGTCTTTTTTTTTAAGTGACAGTTACGTGTCAACACATAAGGCAAACAACTGGATAGATGGTTGTTTGGTCGTCCAGGCATAATGTTGCTTTAAGAGGGTCAGTCAATTAAACAACTGTCTTGCTTGCTCACAGTCTGATCATGGCAAACTCTGAACATTCAAAACTCTCAGGAATATCTAGGTACCTAAACACGGATTTAGAGAACAAATATTAGAGATCCCCATTTCAAAATTTTTCCAAAACACCAAAAGGGTCCTGTAGATGTGACTAGATGTGTCTAGATGTGTCCACTTCACAGCTCAAATTCCTGTGCCCATCCCTGTCCTGACCTCTACACCACCTCTCACTGATATATGTAAATATTTGTTATCTATAGAACAAGCACACAGACAATGCTTATCATAACTATTTACCTTCAGTTCAAGGCCTCGTATTATATTTTGATCGAGTTCACTCTGTCTCCGAAAGGCTGTGATTTCCAAGTTAGAGGTCTCCACCTCTTTATTGAGCACTGCCACAATATTCTCAAACACATGTAGCTTATTTTCTAGCTCAGAAATCACTTTCTCCCTCACAAGTTGTTGCAGGACAGAGTCATCTTCAGAAACAGAAGATCCAGGAAAACAGTCTACTTCCAGATCCCCATTGATTTCCAGCCCCCCTGAGATCTGCAGATCAGAGATGCTTTTTCCTGCACCATTCACATTCAGCTCTGACTGTGGGATGGAACCATCTGCAGCTTTGGCAGCAGTGCACAAGCTTGCCTTCAGTTGCTTTATGTGCTGCAGCAGAAGCAGCATGTGGGCCCCGACTGCAGTTTTTTCATGCTCCTTTATCTTCTCTTTGCTTCCCTGTAAGAAGAAGACACTGTCAATACACTCTCCGTACAACTACCATAACTGGCCTGGGCCCAAATCACACAATGTTCCCTTTAACTTCTTGGGAGAGACAGAGACGGAAGAACGGTAGATACAGGTCCAGCTACACAGCAGCCGACTCTCAGAGGATACATGGAGAGAGGAAAACCAACAAGCCCTCCAATGATCAGTTTAGGCTATGTGTTCACATGTGTACGCATGCCACATAAAAAGAAAACAACTGTCTACAATTTCTATATTAAAGAGGATGCCAGGCAGAGTGCCAGCAAGACTCTCAAATAAGCCAATATTTAATACGTATACTGTGCACAACAGATGAGACAAGGCAACAGATGCAAACTAAAATGGAAAGAAGACCCGTTACTGTTTTAAGAGCCGTTACCCTGAAGGGAATATCCAAAACAGAGCAGAACAGCATATCTGATAAACCAGCGGAATTGTAATAAACATCTATTTTTATCTGAAGTGAATGCACAGTGCAGGACACAGAGTATCACTGGCTGAACTGCGCCTTACACACCCTGTGTAACCATGGCAGTTCCAACATCACCTCTGCTGGTCTACTAAAAGTGGGTAGAATTTCTCTCTTTTCTTAAAGATATATTTAAATCAAGGCCTACTACCTTGAACACAAAGGCTGGCTAGACCATAGGCACAGTGCTGAGTTGTACACCATTTGAGACCTTCCTGAAGGCAGCCATTTCACTCACCCTAAATGAACAGCCGATTTCAGAAAAACGACATCCATCCTTGTTGATTAAGGGTGTAGAGCGGTTCTGTTGAAAAAAAAAAGGAAAGAAAATAATCAAATACCAATTGAAAGGGATTCTTTTATTTACCTATGAAGAACTAGGCCACAATCCCAGCAGCCATAAATCAGGCTAATTCAAGTCAAGACTTTACAGCAGCTTACAGCGTCCAACCAGCTTTGCAAATTCATTGGTAAATCAATCAAGACTGTGGTTGATTGCAAGTTTCTTGCACGCAGCCTGGCAGTGAAGCGACTGCATAACGATATAACATAATTTAACAAACCACAGTGATCCCCTAGTAACAACTTCTTGTAAATAAGATGCCAATAAGCAAAGTGGCCCACCACAGTGGATAACACCATGCACACAGCCACTCCAACCCTCTTCCTGCTCTTAGAGAATGCACAGAAGAGCTGTGTCACGCAGCATGTCCTGGGAATGAGTGGATCTATCAGACCAAAAGCTCTGCCTGATGTTCAGATTTAGTCCCCTTCACAACCAAAAGCATGTCTCTTTAAATATGCTGCTATAGAGCATACTCTTCTTTTGCTCATGTGGGTCTCCCTGGATATTTGAAAGGAAACAAACATTTCCCCATTTTGTAAGATTAATTGAGAAGGTAATTTAATAAAGCTAATTGTGGGAGCAGGGAAGAGAAGGTAGTCAGCAGAGCTATGTTGGGATGTAAAAAGCGCCCAGATACACTGCCATATCTGAAGATGTTGGGAGATGTCCATTTAATCTAAATGAACAAGTGATACTTTTATGGAATGAAATAAAGCTGTATTGCACTCTTTTATCTTTAATCTTTTACCTACCTTTTCCTTTGATGGTGTTTCTGTTTGCACATGTTTTTGTTCCTTACATAAATTGCCTTCACATGAATGTTCCTGTCATTAAAGTAAGAACAAAAGAATTCAGTACATTATTGAAATCATTGAGCACCTTTATTTAGGAGTCTTTGAAACAAAGCTTATGTTTGGGAATGCCATTCCCATTTTACAGAAACTTGGGGATTTGGGAGGCTTTTCTACAAGAAATTCTGTGTTATGGAAGAAAAAGTTTACAGTAAGTTTCTTGCTTTCTTCCTGGAAGGTGTGGATTTAAGGAGGAGTAAAGGAAGGAACAGTAACTTCCCCAGGAGCACTACGAGCTCCACAACACATGGTGCAAAATCCTGTACCCCTGTCCAGAGAGTGCCTGCTCTGGGCCTCACTACGCAATAGGCTGCAGAGTTCTCTGGCTTCTTTTTAGAGGAAATGACATTCAGAAATTTGGGACTAAAACACATCTGCTAAAAGCGGGTGCTGCTGTCCCCTGTACAACAAAACGCAGACTCAGAGGTTTCTCAAACTAAGCCTCTAAGCTGATTACTCTTCTTCTCAGCCTAGCAGGCGCGTTCAGTGACAGATCTCCAGATGCAATACCTGTTAAGTGAAAGTACAAAGTGTGATCTTTCGCTTATGGGGCCCAGAGCTTTTGGAAACTACTTACAGATGCTTTGCAAGGTCACCCTGGGAAATCTGATACAAGATTGGCAACGTACAAGTCTTGCCCAGTTCAAACCATAGTTATGTGCATACACACACACATATATGTACAAACACATACATATGCGATGACATACAGGTGGATTACAGAACAGAAAGCAAATATACAGGAAACCCAAATATAAACTCTTCTTGCATTGACTTCATATAGTTTGCTTAATGTGCAGACCCTTCTTGCATCCTGCTTATTAACATTCTGAAGGCTGGAATCCAAATTTTCCATCATGATGTGCTAATGCAAAATGCATTACCGCTAACATGAGACTTCCTGCCATTTCTGGCTCCAAGAAGGGTAAAGTAATCCTCCTGCCATTGGTTCACACAACTGTAATATGTGTATTTAACACAGCAACTGTCAGCTTTCAATTCATACTGTTAAGGGGGTTGTCTCTAATCTTTATAAACACCTTTGCATGCCAGTACATTTCCTATAGCAGTCTAGAAATTTTTCGATGAAGCCATTCCAGCAACCTTCAAGTCTCCCCTGCAAAGAGTCCTGAGGTTTCTCTTTCAGTCCTCAGAAATACAGCCAAAGGTTTTTTCTCACACTCTAACTCATTTTTTAATACTCTGTATCTTAGCTATTGCACAAAGCATGCCTTTATTTTCTTCCTTTCTGCTATTTGACTCCTTCAGATCGCTGATTTCTTGAGGGGGAGAGGGGCTGGTGAGAAGTTTCTTTAAAATACGGAAATGCAAAAATCACAAGACCAATAACTGATTGGCTAAGATGGAGAGAGCGAGAGCAGTGCCCAAGACCTACTATTTGCTCCCAGAGGATTGTGGATACATGGAATACACACAAATAACCAAAATTCTTATGCCACGTAACTGCAAATTTAATAAAGCAGATCACGTAACCAGCAAAATTCCAATTTTACAAATACTAACTAAGGCAGGCAGAGAAAAATCAACATCTCAAGGCCAATCCCCTGCTTGGTTGCCAAGGTTTCCTAACCAAAAAATTAATTAGATGATAGCTAGCTGGAATGAGTGGGAGGAAAACAGTTCTTCATTGCAGGAAAATGAAGCCCGTTGAGGTGGATCTGCATTATCACAGACCTCTGAAAAGAGAAAGGTGCTCAGAGAACACTCACGCAGCTCAGGTTTCCTCCTCCAGCCTGCCTACTGTACTTACAGAAGGCTGAAAGGGACTAAGTGTTGCCACCTTCTGGTATTTACTGTCTCTCTGAAACATACAGTGGATTTAGCACTGGTAAAATGTGCCTGGTTCCAGATACTCTTCTCTCTCTCTGTAAAAATTAGTAAGATATGAAGAGCACATGCTAAAGCTTCCCAAGAAGCATGTTTTAGCAAGAGCGCCTTATTCTCACGCCAGAGGGACATGTTGCCCCCATGTTGAGTAAATCTTACAGCTCAGTATTTGGAAAGGCATAATTTTGTGACAGTTATGACATGCAAAGCTATCCACTACTGTTTACTTCAGGCTACATTTTTGAGATATCCACAACCCTCCTGCCATGTAGGTCTTATATCACTTTGCCCCCATTCCAGGACAAAACTCCAAGGCTGGCAATTATGCTCTTTAAATCATCTGGAGGGAACAATATTCATTATGCTACACCCCAAAAGAGTGTTGCCCCAGCAACATTTTCTGTGATAATAGAGCCCACAGGGTCAGAAGTTAGGTGGGGTTGGGATGAGAACGTTTTCAGAGCTTTCAAATCAAAAACACATAGCACTGTTAGCAGGCATGGGGCATCTCTCATCCATGCTGCTATTGCTTTGCTCCAGGAGTTTTTAATCACAAAACATCCTAAACATCAGATTCTTCCATCTTCCATCATGAGGCTGAGAAGTGTGCCACTGAAGCTATATCTTCGGCAATCTCTTCATATAAGAACAGATAATTTTCTATCACTTTTCATCTGCCTTACCACACCATTTCCTCCTTCAGCAACACAGAAGAGTTTCTATTAGCTCACTTTATGCCCTCAGAGCTCTCCCAGAATTTGTACTGTGCTGCTTCTACAAAAATGGGTACAAATAAAGAGCACCTTTTATTTAAGTTCAAATGAATGTATAAAGGTACTTAAAATCTGCAAGTCAGTAACACATAACGTTGCTATCATAATTTTGAGCATCGAGTGAGAAAGTCATGACTTTTAAGAAAGAATGGATATAGGTTTCGTAACATAAAAGTTTGATGATCAACTGCATTCTGGTGTAAAAAAAAAAAGTTTTTTTAAAGAGGATTTTGAGCAAATGCTGGGGACAGACTAGTGCTATACCCTGTATATACATACATACAGAGTATAGACACATACATTTTGCAAGTCCCTGTCACAACAGGGGGAAAACACAGCTTAAACATAAAAGGTATAAATTAAATATGATTAAACAGTCACTGAGAAATTTCTGGCAGATTCAGAGTATGCTCTTCCTGGTCTGTACAGACACTGCCGCTAATTTGGAGAGTTATACCTCATGATATCTAATAGAAATACTATCTGAAAAAGCCTGCCTTACAAATTTGTGGGCAGTTTTAGTTTGAAGAAAACTCCAGGCACTTTCAAGATCTCTTCCCTGCCACTGTCTGTGTTCTTCTGCTTCTTACCTACCTCATACTGCGACACATGCTTTGAGACAGGAGCTAAAACATGGGCTGCCCAAGCCCTGGATGAGCACACGGATATTTCCCTCTTGGTTGTGACATGACAAGCGGATTATCAAATACAGCTCATTTTTCCCTCCAACACATGCATGGAAAAATTATCAAACTCAGGAAAATTAAATATTCTCCAAGTGCACTAGCATTCATGAAATCGGGATGAAAAATGTCACGATAGATTATTTAAGCCATTAAAATAAAGCCCTCATTTGAAACAGAGAAATGTTCTTACTTGGTATTCACTACTGGATAAGCTCCGCTTACACTTCTGACACGTTGTCACATTATTAACACATCCATTTTCCAAATGATCTGCAAGTTTCTTTCTCATCACCATGTGTCCACAACCAGTGTGACAAGGGATTAAAGCATATTCACATAAGCTCTGATGCTCCTGGAAGTAAAAAGTTATAAACCAGAACGTAAACTGCAGATACACATTTATCTATAAATAGTCTCCATTCTGCCAGCCTAGATCTTTGCTTTGCATTTCTTCTAAGCTTGGGTAAAGTCCCACTCCACAATGTTACCGAGATTACTGGTGAAAAATTTACCAACTTTGCTGGGGCTTTTTTGTTAATTCTTAAGTTAAAAAAAACCCCAACAAACAAACAACTTTTGATAAATTCAAGCATGAGGTCTCCCTTGAACTGTCTCTCTCTAGTGCTTTTGTTTGAAAATAACACGATCCTGGTCCCAGCTTTCTTCGTTGTCTTAGAGGATCCCTAACATTTAGCCTGGGTTTTTTCGGGGTGGTTTTTTGCTTTTGGGGTTTTTTTTTTGTGGGGTTTTGGGGGTTTTTTTGAGCACTGAGACCATCCTGCTCTGGCTGGTAGGATGAATGTGGTCAGTCTGCTGACATCTCTGCATAGCACAAAATAGTGGACACCTGACACCTTCTATGCAACAATTAGGACACAACCCTTACCTATATTCAAAATAACTTTTAAAATGTTTCCTTTTCACTATTTGCATCCTCTCATCTCAACAAGGAAAAATATCAGCATTACTTCTTTCATAACTACATCCAACAGCTCTACTTTCAGATTCTTAAAACCAGAGTATTTCAATAAAAACTATACTCTGACCTCTTTTACTGAAGCTTCTGTAGGCACTGTGTCACAACTGATTTTGTCTTTAAAGGGAGATGGCTGTCCCCTACAGAACAGGCTCAGAAATGCCAATTTCAATCACATGCCCAACTCTCAAATCGATTTTGCCATGTATTCATGCTGAGAGGGGCTCCAATTCTCAAAACTATGAAGCTAAGCATCCTTAAAGAGGAATACACTCAAATAGAAAATTTGTGCAAAATTAGCAAAGAAAAGGCAGCAGCAGCGCCTCAGATGCTTATCAGATACACAGTCATACAAGGTACACAGCACACTCCCTGTTATAAATGCAGAAAGACCCTCTGTTCCTACACCGGGGGACCAAAGCAGAGCTCCTTTAGTATCAGAATTATCCGCATTTTTTCATTATTCTAATTTGCATGGCAGATTCACAGATCTTGTCCATTTAAATACTTTACCTGGGACATGTCACATCAGTCTGAAAAGAATGACGAACACATTCAATCAGTAGGAGTAATTTACGTGAGAGGAAATTATTTCTCTTATAAAAACATACTAAGGATATTGCCCATAACAATGTCCTGGAGACTGAAGTATTCTGGTCTGTCGAAAACTGCTTGTAACATCCTTGCATTTAAACAATAAGTAAACTCGCTGGACAAAAAATCATAGTCGATGTAAATTTGTGCAACATTAATTTCAGAATCATTCAGGATGTTTTGGATTTGGTCAAAGCCTTACTAAAGTTAATGGTATGTTTTTAGATACTCTGTTGGTATAAATCATGATCCCTTCGCTGATTCTAATGAAGTTGCATTAATTTGCATTTGCTGAGAATCTAGTTTCATTGTCTTTTTGTCCCCATTCAAGTAAGAGTGCATGTTAATTTAAATAAACTGCCTTTAAACATACTTCAAAATTTTTCATGATACCAGACCAACTGCATCCAAGGGTCACACAGTGTACTTTGAGTTCAGAAATCTCTTTATTAATGGCAGCATCACCAAAAGCCTGGAAAGTAAACACAGTAAGGAAAAAAAACACTAGTCAGAAAGTACTCCAGCATGCATTTTTGGCATAGGAATAAGGTGACTGTGTCAAAATTTCCGATCTTGATAAATCCCTTATTTTTTTTAAATTTACTGTACTGCCATAAGACTCTCCAACGTAGCGAGTTAATCTTGGTGTAGTAGAAGCTCAAATAATTATTAAATCATTTCTTCCTTATGGTTTAAAAATAAACTATTTGATGTGATATAAATTTATCGAAAATATGCCTAGCCAACTACAGCTATTATTTTAAGTTTCTTTTCACAGAAGCCTGAAATACGTCACACACAATGAATGTGCTGACAGGACCCTAACTATAGGGTGCTGCCATGTGCCACTCTTAATGAATGCATTTCATTATTGGGGTCATTAACACCTCCTAAACGTGCTGCAGAGAGGACTTGAGACTGTTCTGCAGCGAGAGTACATTTCTCAGACCACGTCTGTTTCCATTTAGTATGGCACTGTGTACTAAAGAAATGTAAAACATATGTGAGTGGAGGTTTTTTGCACTACATAGATTTTTTTATTATGTTAACCATGAAGAATTTTGCAATTATTATGTAAATTATTAAATGCTACACACTTTTACTATTACATTTTGCACAATCAAAATACATACACTGACACGGGAACAAGCCCCACTAAAGTTCATGGCATGTTTTCAGATGCTCTGTTGGTAAGTACACAATACAGAGGACTGCAGATTTCCCATGTAACGTAACACCGAGCAAGGCAAGAACTGGAGGGGGGAAGCTTTACAAATAGAGGGAGGAAAGTATTTACAAATGATGCCCACATTTCAACAAAGTTACTGAAATTCTACACAACGAGCTAAAAAAAATAAGCAAACAAAATCATCAGAATCAACATTCTCGATTTATTTTTTTTTTCTAAGCTAGATACATTATGTACTTACCTACATTTGTCATTAAATCACCCAAGAGAAGCACAGCCAATTCTATGAATGGTAACAGTGAGATACATTTCTATATGCAGGGTCTCATAGAAACTCTTTTCCTAATCTCAACCTGCAAGCAAAGTCCACCCCAGAAGAACTTTGCACACAAATTGCAAACAACTCCACAAACAAGGAATTAAAAAAAATATCATGTAGGTTGTACAAAAACATGTATTGCTCCATCTGCATAGATGGAAGAGTTTATGTAATAAGCTAGCAATCAATGTACAATTAGTGAAAGCATACCAGCCCCAGCCTCTAAAACATTCTAGTCTAATTTAAGAGCAAAATCAAAGAAAAGAAATTCAAGTTATCAGGCACATGGTGGCTTTTTCCCCATGTCATAAAAGAAAAACTCCAGGAATTTCCTGACATTACAAAATAGATCATTTAAAACATACTTAACTGCAGGGACAGTCCCAGCAGTGCATGGGTTTCTTACTGCTGTGTGCATTCCCTGTGCTTTTTGTTTCACACTTGTAGTTGCTAAATCAGTATGGACACTACTCAGGTAAAAAACGAGGCAAGAAATCCTCATCTCTTCTTTTACGCACACAGATCACTGCTTCAAAATATTCACCCGAATGTCTGCCCTCTTATCTGGGAACCTGAGTTTGCACAGAATTTCTTTAGGGACCTGAATCAGACCCTCATACAGTAAATGAGATGACTCTTACTGACATAAAGGTGCTCTGGGTCAAACAGAAGGAAACAGAAAATATTTCTCTGATTTGATATATTGTAGTTGCGCACCTCCCCTCTTTCATTTTAGCTATCTCAAAGGAAGGTGTTGGTGCAGGGGCTGCGGATGTTGATCACAGGTGGCTGTTGTGGCACACACATCTGCCCAGTCCTGCCTGTCCCAGAGCTGACTGTGACACAAGTGGTGGTCCCCTGCCACGTCCCATCCAAGAACCGCTGCCAGATGCGCTCCTCATCGGCACGATGTGTATCTTATCGCCTCTAGCCAAGGGAGGACTCTGGTCTACAGCTCATGTGGTCAGGAACATCAGCTAGCAACAAGTTTAACAGATCAATCCGACCAAAAGCTTTCCAGGATAAATCTAGTGGTTATTTTCCCTCCAGCTAAGGTCGGCCCTCTGCAGCTGAACCAGGATCTTCAATTGCTCTAACACAGCCGGGGAGGGGAGAGCCCCAAGTGATTCATGCTCAGTTCAGAGCAGAGAACTGTCCCCTAAGCCAGTCCCAGGAATGACAGCAGATAGGGTGTGAGCAGAGGCTTGAGAGGATGCCCCCACTCCTCTAACTGATTTCAGTGACAGACGCAGATGCTAGGTAACTGATACTGATGAACAGTACCATGATAAGACTTGAAGTATATGTTGTATAGGAAGGAATCATAAATTAAAAGTGTAACAGGGAAGGGATGGGAGTTACCAGAGAAACAGATCCTGGGATAAGCTAAGGCAAATACACATCCTGATAGGGCCTCTCTTTTCCTTGTGTAGGTATCTTAAAATATAAACACATAAACAGATAGCATAGGAAATAAACATTAAGCAAAACCACAGCAATGGTAAAGCAGAGGTTATCAGGAATAGATATAAAGAATAAACCTGCTAAATGATTTTCGTTATTTGTGTTGTTTACAAACTCCAACCATTTGTTGTAAGTTGATCTATGCAGGCAGATCCTCATGCCTTCATGGTGATTGACTTCATCTGGACTCTCAACAGGCACAAGAATCTGCCCAGGCAGATCAGCTTGCAAGAGTGGGGCCCTGTTTACAACACTCCACCCACAGATTTTGCAGAAAGTCCCAGCAGACCTAGTGAGAATCCCACAGCAGAGAAATCCCAAAGTTCATAGAATCATAGAACCATTAAGGTTGGAAAAGACCTCTAAGATCATCAAGTCCAACCGTCAACTAACACCACCATGACTCCTAAACCAGGCCCTGGAGTGCCACGTCTACACCTTTTTTGAACGCCTCCAGGGTTGACTCCTCCACCACCTCTCTGGGCAGCCTGTTCCAATGCCTAACCACTCTTTCGGTAAAGAAATTCTTCCTGATGTCCAATCTAAGTTGTTAGAGAACTGACAGTCAACATAGAATAAGAGGTTCATAAGGGTTTAGCTGTACCTATTTGTGGTTACATGATGCATGAAATTCTGTTACTGGGAAATTTAGCGCAGAATTGAGGATTTTTTCTGAGATATGACCAAGTTCAGCATTAACTGCAGATTCATCATTTTGGTGCAGCCACATCCTAAACTTTGCCTTTTACCTCACTGCCAGCTGCCTTTTGGGTTTTGATTTTCCCTAACAAATTTAGATAGAATGTGTGTCTCTTGGTATTCCTGCATGTAATCAGAAAGGAGGGAAAAAGACAAGCTGGGACTGAGCCCCATGGCCCAGTTTGTATTCAGGATATAGAATAGTGCAGCGGTCTGCCTGGAAAATCACACAACAGCAAAAGAGATCTGCACCATTAAATTACAGATGAAACATGTGCCAGTGCATAGTTTTTATCAATTATTATACTCTACTCTAAGTTTTCCACTATTTTCTCCAGATACCCTGGCTGTCAACATACTTTCCGGGCAATTCAGCTGGCTAGCCTACACTCCAGCTTTTTTTCTTAGGGATGCTCCACCCGAAAGTTTGGTAACTTGTTTGAAGGGTACAGAGAACCATGAGATTGGAAAATCCACTAGGATACTTCCTAAGGATACTAAGTAACAGCTAAGACATATTATTACAAGTAGGAAAGTACTGGTTACTTTGAGACAAAAAAAGTTAATTATACAGAAGAGTGTGAGATTTTATGTTGCAGAACCTGACGGACTTGGAAAGTCCTAAGGCTGCCATTATACTTTTTTAAATAAAAAACTGTGGGAAATTCAAATGACTAAAGCATAAGTTAAAATGTGTAGCTATCAGTTGCTATCGCATTTTATATTATTTCCTCCTGAACTGTAGTCCAATGATGACTATAGAGTAGCCCAGAGAATGGTTAATGATAAATTAATGAACTGTGAACTACAACTTACCCTTTCTTCTGCCAATAGGCTTCCCTCACTTAAAGTGCTGGGATCTTCCTCTTTACATTTCTGGCAAATCGCATTTTTATTGTTTCTGGCAAAAAGACAGAAAATGAAGTAACAATCAGTTGGTGTACTGTAGTTTAGGAGGTCTTTGTATAGACCCTGACACAAATAAAAACATGGAAACTGTAATTTCCGCTCAGAGGCCACAGTCCTTGTTCATTAGAGGGCCAATTCTTGAACACACTAACGTCAAAAAAACCCTGCTGTTCTATTCCTCAAGAGTAGGACTAGGCCCATAAATCTTATCTGTGTTGCAGCAAAATAAGAGCAGCCTGGATCATAAAAAAGAACAAAGCTGGGAACCTATTTATCTCATGAATTATGCAAAAACACCGTGTAGGAAAGGTAACATGAAAACTAAAGTCTTTTAAAACACAGAACATGCCCATTTTCCCAAGACAGATATATAGACTTCAAATTACAAAGATCTAGTAGAACCAGTGCAGAATTGAGTTCTAGAGAGTTAACATCCTACTGCACCTAAAAAAGGTTTTGGCCTACTCTCAAAATATTTAGCATAGAGTTTTATATAGGAAAAGCGAAAAATAAAACTTTACTAGAGGTGTGTTTCATTGCCAGCGCTGTTTAGCATCCAGGCAAATAATGAACTAACACAAACTGAGAAGCTCACCAGAAAAGCAACCATCCGACCAGAGCATAACTGATTTTGAACTGTACTAATTAGCTTGTTTGAGCCAGTTTCCCGTTTGTGCTATAAGACCCTAGTGGGAAGACATAACAATTCTGGTTATGTTCTGCTTTCTGAATTTACGGTTTATGTTGCTTCATTAAGGGGCTTTGTTCTAGATTTACAGTAATGGGTTTATGTAAGTTGGTCAAACATATTAATTTCAATACATTTTTACATTGATCTTCAAATCACGAGTGGTCAGTGCATTGACTCAGCTTTTCAGGTGCCCCACACTGTGATCAGAGCTGGGACTGCATGAACTGGCATACACAAACTAGCTTAGTAATAACATCCATGAAGAAGCACAGTAACAGGCTTTTGACTTAGCCAGTACTAAAGCTCAGTCGCTGAATCCTGACAGCTGCTGTTTTCCAAAACGTCAAAGCTAAAGTCAGCTCACATACATGGAATTGTACTGCAATTTCACCTCTCACCTGCAGGGCAGACAGAACGTTTTCCAAAGCCTCTGCATCAAGGCATAATTCTCGAAAGAAAAGGCAGGATAGAAGCAGCTAATCAATCAAAGCAAATCCCCACCCAGCTCCTGGCTTTCAGGTTCTCCAGGACAACAGCTGTCATTGTTTGTCACTAACGGCAGCAGCACTTTAACATGTAGGGACCTGGCTGAGTTATTAAAAATAAAACTCGAAGATGATGTTTATTAAATCCCCATAACATCACTTATCACAGGACTCTAAAGTCCCATGCAAGCATTAAGTCAGCCTTGCACTAGTTCTTCAAGGTTAAATCAGTATCATTATCTCACACTTACACATAGAAAAACTGACATCTGTCAAGCCCAGTAACCTAGCCTTCCCCACCCTGTAGACTTTCACACTGGCAACAGGAAGGAGGTAGGGAGTAGCCTGCAGCCCACTGCAGGTAAGTACTTCCAGATAGTAAAGTGACTGAGGTCCAGTGGGCTGGGTAGCCACAGACCCATCTACCGAGCACAGTGGCACGACACAGCTCACAGGAGCACTTGCAGCCACAGAATCCGCCACGGCGGTGTGACCCTCTGCAGCAAGAACCTACCGTACGATCCAGGAGAGGCAGGCTGAGCAGTACCTATGCCCACAGAGCGTTTGCAGGGCTTTCTTCAGAATGTTATTGCAGTTGCTGCACAGGTACTTCTGATCAGGCACATCTTCACAAATGCTAGTGGGATATCCGAAAGGAAATTCATTTTCATCAGGAGAAGAGCCAGGGACATCCTGCGGGCCTCTGGTTGTTTTCTCAGCCATCTGAAGTAAACTACTGTCAGAGATGAGGAAAAAAAATAGGTGCTCAAACAAGCAGACACACGCTCACTTTGATGTGAGAGAATGTATCAAAGTCCACGAGCAGCTCCAAACCTGTGCAGTAATCTAGTGATCTGTTTAATTGAGTCCGTAGCTGATATGCGTGACTAAATGTCACAGTGGGGTTTGACTCGGTACCAGCAGGAAATTACTGTACAGATTTAAAATTTCCCTCAAACACAACACAAAAATGGACAATGTATTAAAATGAAGGGTTGGGGTTTTTTTCCCAGCGTTTTTCAGCTTATAGAAAGATGAAGTAAATATTGCCATCATCTTAGAGCTACAATCCCATCGGTCCACATCACACAGAATTATTTCCTGTAGAGTAAGTCCCCAACCACCTTCAATTCCCAGCAGCCAGAATTCGTGATTACGCTTTATAGATGCAGAAACTGAGCAACTGATGTGTTTACAGTGACTTTCCTGAAGTCATAAAACCAGTGGTCAAACGAAAAAGGAAATCTCAAGTCCACAAAAGGCTTTACGCTTGTGCTCTGACCAGATACACCTTGAGCCACACAGGCCGAGGTGTCACGCACATTCGTATAACAGATGAGAGCTGTGCAGTTGAATATTTTTGGAAATACAACCAAAACTGATTCTGGCGTCTCCACAGTTGCTTGGAAAGTTCAAAAAAAGTTTTCACCCAGGGACCTGGTGCAGTTTGATCCTAACAATGGCTTTATAAACCTATTTTTTTCCCATAACAGTACTGACACGCAATAACCTGTCTCGGTATTACAGAAAGTAACAATGACTAACAAGTCTCTAAAAAAATGAAGTAAGGCTGCCTGGGCCAGGCCAGCTGCAGAGACAGCGGTGTGACTGCCGTGCGGCGGACAGGGCATCCCCTGCATTCAAAACACTCCTCTTTGTACAAACAGCATCTTCTGTTGCCTGGCTTAGGCAACTCACTTGGCCTCTCCAGGCATTTGACAGGGACTTTAGCAACCAACGCAGGGGCTGCCCAACCTGCCGAGAACCGTAAATGACAACCGGCAACGCTGAACGCGGACCCGCGAGTGAGGGAAGCCGCGTCGGAGGCGCCGTGGGCCGGCACCCAGGGGCGGACGGGGCAGACCGGCACCCTCGGCGCCCACGCTGGAAGCCGCCCACCGGTTTCTGCCGGAGCCCCTCGCTTCCGTGGGGCTGGAAGCCCAGCCCCGCGGGTGTTTTACATGGATAAGGCCCGGTGGAATCTCCGCCCTGGGGCAGGGAGCGGGTCCGGCCGGCCCGGGCTCGGCTGGCACCCTCCAGCCGCGGCTCAGCAGGGCGGGGGGCCGA
>WAAD01014215.1:11226-24367 GCA_013389945.1 Fregata magnificens
CCCGATATGCTGCTTTTAACTGTGAAAGGTAGAAAACACTCCACATATGTCAGAGTTCTGCAGGTTTGGGGCCTTTGCACAGGCACCAAGTTTCATGGTAAGTTTCAGACTTTCTAGGCTCAGGCCTTCTCTCTTGCACAAAACACACGGGCTTTATAGCCCTTTAAAACTATTCTTCACTGCAGAGGCATAGAATCACAGAATGACTGAATCGTTGAGGCTGGCAGGGGCCTTTCGAGGTCATCTGGTCCAATGCCCCTGCTCAAGCAGGGCCACCTAGAGCCAGGTGCCCAGGACCATGTCCAGATGGTTTTTGCATATCTCCAAGGTGGGAGACTCCATCACCTCTCTGGGCAGTCAGTGCCAGTGCTCGGTAACCCTCACAGGGAAAAAGTGTTTCCTGATGTTCAGAGGGAATCTCCCATGTTTCAGTCTGTGCCCACTGCCTCTGGTCCTGGCACTGGGCACCAGTGAAATGAGCCTGGCTATGTCCTCTTTGCACCTTCCCTGCAGGTATTTATACACATTGATGAGATCCCCCTGAGCCTTCTCTTCTCCAGGCTGAACAGTCCCAGCTCTCTCAGCCTTTCCTCATGTGAGAGCTGCTCCAGGCCCTTCGTCATCTTGGTGGCCCTTTGCTGGACTCTCTCAAGTATGTCCATGTCTGTCTTGTACTGGGGAGCCCAGCACTGGACCCAGCACTCCAGGTGNCCTTTGCTGGACTCTCTCAAGTATGTCCATGTCTGTCTTGTACTGGGGAGCCCAGCACTGGACCCAGCACTCCAGGTGTGGCCTCACCAGTGCTGAGTCTCTCAACCTCCTGGCAGTACTTTGTTTAATGCAGCCCAGGATACCATTGGCCGCCTTTGCTGCAAGGACATGTTGCTGGCTCATGTTCAACTTAGTGTCCACCAGGACCCCCAGGGCCTTTTCCGCCAAGCTGCTTTCCAGTTGGGTGGCCCCCAGCATATACTGGAGCCTGGGGTTGTTCCTCCCCAGGTGCAGGACTTTGCTCTTTCCGTTGTTGAACTGCATGAGTTCCTGTTGGTCCATTTCTCCTGCCTGTCCAGGTCCCTCTGGATGGCAGCACGACCCTCTGGTGTATCAGCCCCTTCTCCCAGTTTGGTGTCATCTGCAAACTTGCTGCAGGTACACTCTGCCCCATCATCCAGCTCATTAATGAAGATGTTAAAGAGGGTTGGACCCAGTATTAACCCCTAGGGCACACCACTCCAAATAGACTTTGTGCCACTGATCACCACCCTCTGGGCCCAGCTGTTCAGCCACTTTTCAGTCCACCTCACTGTCTGCTCATCCAGCCAGTACTTCAACAGCTTGTTTATGAGGATCTCATGAGAAATCCTGCAGTTACTTTTCACCTGCAGTTGACTCCTCAGATATTTTTTTCACCTCTCTAACCACCCAATTCATGTTCTCTGTCAGGGAAATAAAATAGGAGTATCCAGGTTTGTAAATCAGCTGTAAGGAGAAGAACAGTTGAAAGTTGAACTTCCAGAAGAAGCTGGTTTGGAAAACTATGGTCTTGAAATGTCCTGGACAGAGCAGTCTGCAAGTTGCACAGCAGGCCTGATATTTAACTGAAACCATTTTTTTTCCTTGAAACTTTTACCAACTCCTCTGAAATGATATGGCACAGAAAATTTCTCACTAAATAATACACCAGCAGAAGTGTTTTGCCCTTAACCACTCCTGGTGTTTCCAGTCAGACCAGCATAGTATTTCAACTGGCAGGAAAACTGCTGGAGAATGACTCTCTTGGAATATCAGCCAGTGAAGTCTTGACTCTTAAGAGTTTATTTCTTGCTAAAAATATGCACAAATATTATTCACCCACTAACTGTTACATGAGCCACTAAATCTAACTGACTATACATCTGTGGTAGGAGGCTCTTTCTAATCCAACATGGCCAAAATGTTTTTTTTTTTTTTTCATAGAACTATGTCATGGGTATGAAGAAAACAAGGAACTTTGTTCTGCTGTTGGGCAGTTCAGTCATGGAGCTATTCTAGGTAGGCAGCTAGCTAGTGATTCTTGCAATATTGTTAAAAAATAAGCCACAACAAAAAAAACCTCTGTAGAAAACTTCTAATATTCTTCATGTCTGACCTTCAACCAATTATTTAACTTCTTTGGCTGGATTTGGATAAGTGTACAATGTGCTGCTTTTCCATCAGAGGATGATGGAAAGCAAGTCTTTATTTATTTAGTGCTAGTTGGCCCGCATATAACTGTGGAGAAGTCATTAGGATTTCGTGTTTGTTTGCCTAATATGGGCTGTATTAAATCAGCTGCTTTGACCATTCCCTGTATATGCAAAACAAACCCGAAAGGCTAAGATTGGATTCTTAGCACTCATACATATTCCCAAATGCAACTTTCCAGATGGTGAGGAGTGTAGCTAAAAATCTTGCATGTTTCACTGGTATGGCACTGGTAGCATCTGTCTCTGCTAATGAGTGATTCAGGCTAGAATTCAGTTCATTTCTCACATAGTCACTTTCCAACTAGTATATTTAAATAAGAAATGTGAATGCAGTAAGAGAGTCACTGCCTTAGCCGGACCTGGGTCAAGGGAGCAGTCTCGGGAAGATGGAATGGCCCATCGCCTCCCCGGTGAGATCTGGGGTAGTCGACACAATTTCTTTCTGTGGGATCAAGTTGTCAGAGAAGCTCGTTGGGCTGAAGATCCATGCTGTTGCAAGCTGCAGCACTGTTTAGGGAGGAGGGGTGGTGGTCTGGAGCACAGCTTAGGCCAAATAGTATTTTAAAAGCAGTTTCTTCACAAACCAGCAATTGTACCTCTTTTTTTAAGTGCATTTTGCGGTTAAGCCACAAGATGGCAGGAAAGCAAAATAAATATTTTTTGCTGAAGGGGCCGGACTTGAAAGTACCGTCTAAAACCAAATACGATAGAGAAGGAGGCTAATTTTCCTTATTCAAGTGTGGCTAAAGCCTTATAAAGTTTTAAAACCTGTTGGCTATTCCTTTAATTAATGTAATCTAACTGTGACTTGCGCTAAAACATGGTACCATATCTGTCTCTTATCTGCCCTTTGTGGGTCAGAACAAATATTGTCTATTTTTTTTGCTATAGACAGAAAGTAAAAAAGCTAGGCCTGCTTATTTCCTTTTTGGATCCCACTGGTGTGGAGGCAAATGAAATGCAGAATAAAGTCTCTTTGTATCTGGAAGAAGAATCATGATTTTTCTGAATGATGATTAAGCCTCCGTTTATATATTTTATTAGTATACTGTCTAACTCTGCCCTTGCAAAAAAATCTACCTTCACAATATTCTCAAAGTTGACTGCAAAACTAGTTACGAGATTCAAATGTGGACTTGGTTCAGAAGGCGTCTTGATGTGAAGAATAAAAGGTAGAGGTGTCTTAAAAATCACCTTTGTTCTTTATCTGCCTGTGTCATCTGATATTAAGAAACTGCTATAATCTTTTGTGCAAGAGAATGTCAAATGAATTAATTCTGTTCCTCTCCTGGCTAGTGCCTTCAGTGTAGTCTTAGTAGACTGGGTTTTAAAACATCCCATCTCCTTTTTCAAAAGCAATGGTCACAATTGCATCATTAGCATGGTGTAAATGGCAATAGTGTAATAGTAGCAGTGCCTAGCAATAGAATCAGTAGTAGTGGTGTACATGGAGTCTTACTGTCAGTTCTCAATTGCTTGGATGGTCTTGTCCCACAGACCCTCTTAAATGCCCCACAGTGATGACTGTAACCCAGAGAAGACATTGTGTGGCACAGTAGTGAATAATGTTCAGCGGGTCTTAAGCATTCTCCCAAGTGTAGCAAGCTGAGTAAAAGACCCATATCCAATGACATACATGGTTTTGACCTCACTTGCCTTATCTGGTTTCTTTGATACAGTTGCGTGTGTCCTTCCACCATCTTATTGTGGTAGTGGGTCTTCAAATTTGTACATGTTCTAAACTGCCAGAGAGCCTTTTTCATCTGATAAAAATATTCCCCACGCACCTCTCAGGCAACTCAATCATCTTGTCTTAGTGAACAACGAAGACCCGCACCAAAAAAGTCTTTATAAGCAGTATTTCTTATCTCCAAAAAGTTGTTGAACATATTTTGACCAGGCTTCAATGACACACTGAAGAGCTTTCCTTAGTTTGATCTGTTTGGGAACTTAATGCCTCTTCTTTCTGTCCCTAATCTCATTTGCTGCTGCCTTCCCAGCTGTTTACCTTCTAACAGGGACACCTTTTATTTCTAGGACAGGCAGCCTTGGTGATGTGCCAATGGCAAAGAGATTACTTTACTGAGCCAGTCAAGAAGTGCACCATTCTGCAGGTGCAATAGCTGTGTCTTGGCCAAGGATCAAAAGCACAGACCATGGACCATGAGGCAGTGTACAGAAGAACTTTATCGCACACAGCAAATGAGTAGCCATTTGTGGCTTTGCAGCCTAGTTAAATAATCATGGTCAGTCTGTGCGTACTTAGTTGCCCTGGTAACAAAAGGAGAAAAGTATAGCTGGAAAAAGAAAAATCTTCACCATATTGTTAACTCATGTTTTTTACCTGCAACAGACTTGTTTGTGAGAACTACTGATCCCGCATTTTCTGCTATCATAGTGTTGTTTCGTGGTACGTTAACAGCTGTATCTAAAGCAGTTTTGTTTCCTTCCAGACTCAGGCAGCTACGCTAAAGCAGCTTCTTCATTTAAAGTAGTCACTTCATTGTCTTTTCTGTGAATTGTCCATGCTTGTAGTGATGTGTGGGAGTAATATCAGAAAGGCATAACTGCTGGATACCTGCCTGTTCTAACTCATTGTCTCAGTCACGCTAAGGAATTCCTAATTTGGTCTAGATAGAAGCCTGTTAATGAATAACAGAAGTAACTTCTTTGTGTTAATCATAAAATCCATCACATTGTACTGATGCAAGTGTTGCTTGAAAAGAAAGACATATTGCTTATGTCACAGCCAGCAGATAAAATTCAGATTTAGAAAAGCAAATCTTTTACCACAGCAATAAGAAAACAAAAATAGAAAGCTGAGATTACAGTTCTTTGAAAGGCAGATGTTGGACCAAAGCAAAGGCTCTGTACTACATATGAAGATGCCATGATGTTAGACTTTGCCTGGGAGAACTTAGAGCAATAATTAGCATTCTTTGTTTAGAAGGCTAATGTTTTTTTTCTAGAACTGTGCTGCACTGAAAGCTTCTTGCCAACTATCCATAGATTTCCAGCTTTTGGATTATTGTGGGAACATGATGTGTTGTGATTTCTGCAATTACACTCTTAAAATCTTAGTCTCTGCCGTGTTTTCTTTTTTCTCCCCCCACCCAAAGAGAGAGAATGGGTTTAAGGGAGACAGTTGCTGCAGCCACGTGGTGCCAGAGCTGAAGATGTATTTACTCCTAGCAGTCCTCTCAGTGGTGTTATGCCAGTAGCATGGTTCTGCCATGCTCACTCTCTGCCCACTCAAGCTGCCTACCACTTCAGCTGCTGTAGGTTTAAGGAAACTGTGGGTCAGGCAAAAAAAGAGAAACAATAATGAGTAAATACCAGATTCCCCTTCAGTAAGGAGTAAATATCAGATCCACTTTCTTTGTGGGTTTCTCTTTTAATTATTTAATTTACCATGCCCCTTGACAGCACTGTAGGTTTTTGTACTGTTTTCCCATAAACATGTCCTGAAAAACCCCGTGGCCACACTCTGCTCTGCTTTGGTATAGTCCTGGCATTAGCAGAACTGAAAAACCCTGTTCCTGCTACATTTGCTTCTACAATGCTTGTATTCTTTTACAAGTCAATTTGAATATGCTAAATTTGCAGACACTTTTACCATTTTAACTCTGTTTATGTACAGGGCTGCTGTTGTCAACAAGATTATTTTTTGTACCACAGTCATGGTTACTGTCAAGAAAAACGAGTTCTTTTGACCCTTATGATTTCCAGGCTAGACCAAAATGCTTGATTTTGGTAATTTCTTTCTGTACAGTATATGCTGTGAAATACTTAGCTCTCTTACATTTGCTTCACAGAAATGGATTTCTAGCTGGATTCTTTTTCCCTGGAGTTTTTTAGTCATGATTTGTCTGTGTGATGACAGAACAGTATGGCACACAGTCCTTTATCTAGCTCTGTCTGACAATTTTTTTCTTTAAGTGAGAACACTCCCTACATATTATTTTTTTCTTAGAAAAATAGCCACCTTATCTTTGTTATACAATGGAAACTACTCAGAGTACTTCCAGGGTAAGAGCTTACAGCTTTGAGATCTTGAAGCATGCTTGGCAACTTTTCAGTTAAATAAGATACATTTATCTTGGATGTCTGAGCTATTTCCTTTGAGAAAATGGCATTGGCAGTTGAAAATAAGTAAACCTTTTTGACTAATGAATTGAACATGATATAATTGTTTTAACACACATTCTGTCTTAATCAGCTAATGATATGGACATAATAAGTGCCTCAATTTTCTCAGCCAATCCAAAACAAACTTGACATCATGGATTTTATCTTCATCCTGATTATAAATTACATATGTAATACTGGGAGTATTAGGTAAGTAAACTAACAGAGCAACATAGTTCTGGCTCAGGCTTCCAGGCAGAAGCAAGAAACCTAAACTATTTTTCAGATGTGCTAATGGCAGGAGATTGAATCTGATTATCTTAAAAGCCTCCTTCAGCCCTATGACCTGTTGTTTTCCTAGGTTAGAATCATAGAATCATAGAATCATTAAGGTTGGAAAAGACCTCTAAGATCATCAAGTCCAACCATCAACTAACACCACCATGACTCCTAAACTAGGCCCTGGAGTGCCACGTCCATACCTTTTTTGAACGCGTCCAGGGTTGATGACTCCACCACCTCTCTGGGTGGTGCAATCTTGTGTTATATTCTAAATAAACAGTTCGGCTCTACCACGGAGGCATGTCTTGTCTTTTTACTTTATTATTATTAATATTAGAACATACCTCAGGTTTGATATGTGAGGAGAAAAACAGCATAGGCAAGGAAATTCAGAACATAGCCTGAAACTTATTAGAGAAAATTGTTGGTTTTTTAAATATGGGGAGACTCCTTGAGGCAGCCTCAGATGAGACAAAGATGACTAGTAGAACATTTTTAGGAAAGGACTCATTTCCAGGAGGAAGAGCACCTTTGTCCTAGGATGAGATCCTGCAAGATCACTTAAAGGGGGAAGAAAAAAACCTCAAAAGCTCACCCAGTGGCTAGGGCACTCCACTAAGATGTGGGAGAGAATTTATGAGGAAAGTCTGTGCAAATTACCAGGTTCCCATACAGGCGAAACAAGGTTAGAGCTCAAGGAAACCATGTACGTAAGCAACTAGAAGTAGGAGGTTATTCGATGAATTGAGGAGTATAGTTCAGCTGATAAAAGAGTGTAATTCTGTCAGGCAGTAACAAAGGCTGCATTGTAGAGGTCGGAGAGAGTCTGTGTAGTGTCCAATAGTGACAAAACCTTAAGTGGCTTCAGTCACATCAATTGCCTGTGTGTACAGCAAGGAAGAGCTTGAATAAGGCTCTACTCAGAGTTCAAGGAGTTTTAATACATTTGAAGAATGCTTTTATGCAGTGCTCTGGAAATAAGAGGCTGAAACTCTGTCAAGAGAGCAATATTCTGCACAGCACAACATTTTAAAATGCAAGATGCGTTAGAAGGCCAAAGTGGTTAATCCCACAGTTAATCCCTCCGCTATATTTCTGTGGCAGAAAAATGTTGACTAGATAGTCTAGGGAGAAGCAGTTTGCATTAGTTTGCTTCTCATTTAATTCTGCTTGTAGCAGGAAAAAGTAGGTGGATCCATCGACTCTGAGTATATTATAAATGTGACATGTGGATACATATATTCTATTTTAATAGTAAATCTTGCCTTTGGCCCGGTGGCCCAGTAACATATGCCTTAGTAGCTTCATCTTTACATATGAGAGAATTTTAAAACTTGTCTACACATTTTTTTGTACATGCATCTTGAAAGTGTTGATATGCTCCATACTCATGTACATTTTCTTTCCTCAGATATTCTGTCTTTTATATTTGGGATAATACTGGGCACTTTCTGTGCTTAATAGTTCCTGGCACAGCTTTTGGATGGTGTTAAATAGTTTAAAGTAATAACTGTGTTTTAATGTCTATGATTATAGCTGTGAAGTGACTGCTAAGTAGACGGGATAGTCATAATTCTTGTGGTTTTAGTTCATGTGAATAGCAGCAAAGTTCAGTGATCTAAAACAAACAATCAAACAGAACATCTTTCCTAGGAATCAACAACAAAAATATTTCTTGTTAAAATGTATAACTTGTCAGTAAGTCTTAGAAAACCCTTACAATGTATGTGTTACCTATACCTGGGCAATTTTAACTTTTGTAAACATGTAAGTTAAAATGAATTAAGGGCATGCCAAAAGCCTGTGCTGAAGCGTGACTTCACACAGGGGAAAGATGGGTGGTGTGTCCCTGCAAGGGAGAGACCACAGGGTGGAGGTGCATTGGCTACTGGGGCCCAAGGGAGTCGCAGACAGCTCAGTGCATGTCTGTCTGTGTGTGTGTGTGAGATGGTCTGTACCAGCAGCTGAAGTAGGACTGTGACCCTGGGGGCTCCTACATCCACTGCCAGCAACTGGGGAGCCTGGGAACCAGGGGCAGCTGCTGGGCAGAGTGAGCGTCTGAGTCCAGCTGCTGGAGGGGTCCACGTTCCCACCAGTGGATGTCTGTCCTGCTCAGCCAGAGAGGGGAGCAGGATGAGGCCGTTCGTGCTGTGTTTATGTGAGTGCTCTGTGTGTCTGCCTGTGTCCACCTGTGTGGCTGGCTGCATATGCGAGTGTGCATGTGTGTGCTCTGTGTGCATGTCCCTGCTGGGAATATATCCTCATCCTTGCTGTGGGCTGGACCTGAGGGCATGCAGCTGCAGCAGCCTCACCAGTCTCGGGCTGTCAAATCAGGCATGGTTTTCCCCTGACAAAGCCTGCTCCACTTTGTTAATTGCGGTGACTAGCACATATAAGGCTTCTGTGCACTGCACCCATCTACACCATACTCTCTTGGAGAAGGGAAAAATGCCTGCAGGTGTAACGTGAAATGGAGACATAGGATTTGTTAGTGCACAGGGACGCTTTACCCTGAAGTGACTCCAGAAATACGTTGCCAAGAAACCCTGAGACAGCCTCCATGCAATCCATTCAGTCTCTCCCCAAGGTGGTCCAGCTGCTGTGACACTGTCAGTGGTCAATGAATTCAACCTCATAGGAACAGCCAGAAATAGCATTTAATACTAGTCTCCTGCTTTTGTAGGTAACCACATCCAATAACTCCCTCTAAAATTGATCGAACTTGCAAATCACATTTAATTAAAAGTTTTTCTTATGAACAAGCCTATAACTCATGCTCACAGATCTATCAAGTAGGATGAAAGTGGCATGGCCACTGCTGGCATCAAGCAGTTAAACTGTTGAAGAAAGAAACCAATCACAAAGTACAAGAAGAAACTACATCCTAAATGCATCATCAGAAAAGCTGTTCCAACCAAAGTTGCATTTTTGTAGGTGTTCATAGAGCCTGTTAGTATTTGTTGCTGTGGGGATTTCGCTAGGTTGCTAGCAGATAGTAATTTATACTAGTGGTGAGGTACTGTGAGAAGAGAAAAATGCAGGTAAACTGTACAGGGTTGATTTGGGGGTGGGGAGGTGTTTTGTTTTTTAATGGGGCTAGAATACTTAACAGAGCTACTGGCCAAATAATTTCGAAGGTAATGCCTTGACAGAAACCATCTGCACTAGCCTTATGAGAGATGGAGGTAGACGGAGTGAGTTGTGTGACATGTAAACATTAAGCTATTTGGACTTGAACAGAAGTAACTACACGACCCATTACTTTTATAAGCAGTTTTCCTCAACTACCTGGAAAAAGCCTAGAAGCATTATGACATTTCTATTACTCTCTGAAATAAAAGTATGTTCTCAAAGGATTTTCCTGTCTATTTTCTAATGTCCTAACATCCATTTCTATGAAAGTGGTTTTTTGAACAGTGGAAAATCCTGATGGCTTGCTTTCATTCTTTTTGACTACAGTTTAATCTTTCACTGGGTTTTTACAGCTGTGTATAGAATAGTAGACTGTAACTGGTGCAAGCCTTGTTAATACCTGCTTGATAACAGATATGTGAAATACTGACCTGATCTGAGAGTGTATTTGTTGCTGCGGATCTGCCTACATCATCAAAAATAATGTAGTACTGTAAGTATACCAGTCTAATTTATTCTGGCCGTAGCGATGTGTAGATTGCCTTGGTGAAAAATAACCTGTTCAAATTGTGTAAGTGGCACCATTATCCATGTTCAGACGATGGACTGGTTATCATCGTGGGGCACAGCTAGCCTCTGTGCAGTATATGAAAATGAAGTGCATTTATAAACACTTCCACTGTAGTCATCTCTATCCTAGAAACTCTCTTCCATGATTGATATGTTTAATTCTGCTATGTTGCAATTGCATATACGGGTCAAGCTTGCTACAGCTCTTAAATGATTTTCTAAGGTATGGAATGGAAGCTCTTGGATTTATTAATTCCTGCCATCGTAGCAGGTCTTGTGACCTGCGGTATTTTTCTTTGAGTCTTAGCTGTTGAGTTTTTAATCAGCTTTGGATTTTTGTGTCATTTAAACACAACTCAAGCTATCTCCAAGTAGAGGAATTCTGAAACACTTGATTCCTGCAGAAAGTGGCTGGCAACATGACAGATGGCAGTTTAAGTTACTTCCAGAGAAATGGAAAGGGATTTAGAATTTAAAGGCACCCAGCTAATTGAGTTCTCTATACCACATTATATAGCCAGTTAATATGGAAAGTCACACTTCACACAGGCCAGTAGATGAGATTTCATCCATTCATATTAAGGGGAAATATGGGCTTTTATGGTAAGTGGATTTTTAATCCTTTTTTTTTAATCTGGATTTCCATTACCCATTTCTTCAATTATTTCTTTTATCCGTGTTTTCTTTCTGCCATTTGTGCTGGGTTTTTTCCTTTCGTTCTGGGGTGGTTGTGGGTTTGGTTTTTGAATTTTTTTTTTTTTCTTTCTGCTGCTGCTTAATGAAAGAGAGATTGCATTACTAAGTGATTGATCTACAACACTTCCAAATTTCTGGTGTTTTTGGGTTTTTTCAAGAAGTAGGAGTTACTGAGGAACAAGATCCAGAATATTTGAGGGACCAATTTCATCTCAAGATTGGGAGTCATGAAAAAAAAATGCAATATGTATAGATCTTTTGCTTGAATCCAGTCACAAGCATGGGAACATAAGCTTATGAACAAAATTTGCACCCTTTTTGAGATGGCCTAAGAGATTAGAGCAAGAGACAGCAAATATAGGATGTTGTCTCACCTCCTACTCAAATTCCTGTTATTTTAGGAAAGAGAAGAAAGAAATAGATAATTCATACCTCAAGGAAAATATGCCATTTATGGCACAGTGTACCTTAAATCACTGGAACAGTATACTCTACTTTTATAGAACATTTATAGTAATATTAAAAACATTCATAAAAATTTTCAGAATTTTATAATACACTGCAAAGAATATAGGAATGTCTCTTGCAGTGGTCAAAGGCAGCTGCCTGTAGAAGCATATAACAAGATAATCATGTATGAATTTTCTCACATACACTCTCCCACCCTTTGAATATTTCAAGATAGATATGGCTTCGATTAAATTAATGACTAGTCATGTATTTTTTTTCTACAAATTTGCCTACTCCCTTTTCAAACCCATGTAAAATATTACTATCCAAAACTTGGCCATATGCTGTGTGGAAAACCACCTCCTTTTGTTTGTTTTGCACCTGCCTTCTGTTAGTTTTATCTGGTGCCCTCCCTAGCCCTTGCACTGGAACACACAGTGAACAGTCAATCCCCATTCACTCTTTCTGTGCCCTCAGGTTCTATTGACCTCGGTCATATACCTCATTCAGCTGTCTCTTTTTTCCAGGCTGAAGAGTCCTCACTTAAGAATCTTCACTGAAGAGTCTTCACGTAATTATTTCTTATGCAGAACTAATGCTACACTTTTTGACTGTGTTTTTTGCCTTTCTCTTAGCTTTTGCAGTTCTCCTGTGTCCTTTCAGTCTGACCTACATAAAATATGCCAGTACTTCTGCATGGACTAATGCTTATATCTTTTGAAAAACATATCCAGGTTTTATTTAAAGATTGTATCTGCTACATAAATACATTATATGCCTTGCCGCTTGTGCCAAGTGTCTTAACATTTGTACCTTGGGTGAAACCAGGCCAAACGTGAACATCAATTTACAAGTATTAGATCTTGGTAGATTTTTGATTGCTGATTTAGAGAGATTAGGATTTGCTTGTTGGCTAATTCTATTCAGCCAGGAGCTGCTCAGAGACCCTCTCCAGGAACAGAGTTGTTTGCTCTGTGGCACTGGTTGCTTGAGAGGCTTTGTTCTTTAAATTATTCTCTGTGCTTCTTTATTTTTTTTTTACTCTCAGACATCTTCTCATTACATCATTACTCATAGACCATGGTAAAGTTCCTCTTGAAATTGTGCCCCAAAGTGTTTTAGTCAGTTCTTTATTCTATAACTTGAAGAGAAAAGAGGACAGATGGTGTTTTCTTTGCCTAACATGGAGGAGTTGTTTGCGCTGGCATAGAGTAAATGGTATTTCATTACTTCTCAATGATTCTGTGTGGTTTTGAATAAGAACAGAAAGAAAAAGGCCCTTGGTGAGTTTCACTGCTCCATTAAAATCTTGCTCAGTCATACTGCAGCCATTTCAGTAAATTTCTGGGGAATTTTTGGTCTGGCTTTTCCGCCTTCCCCAAGACAGTGAAGACAGGATACACAGTAACAACATGCTTGATGTCAAATATCGGAAGTCCTGCTTTAACCCTGACTATTCATGCAGGTTTTATTCTGAAGGTGAAATAATTCTGTTGTGACAAGAGCTCTTGCTATGGTCATTAGGAGTTGTCTAATCCATCATCTTGGACATATTGACACCATTCTGAGTAATACTAAACTAGTCCGTCCTTAATAACTGTAGACAAGGTCTTCTTCACTGAAGATGTTCATAGAATCATAGAATCGTAGAATCATTA
>WAAD01014219.1:0-34028 GCA_013389945.1 Fregata magnificens
TTCTTATTACTCTGTTACTAAAACATTTCATTTTATATTTAATGCAGTAAATTTGGTTATACTCCTCTATAATTCTTGCTGACACAGGAATTAATTTTTTTTTCTTTGTTCATGTCCATGCCATTTCTCTGTATCACTCAGCTCTGCTGGTTTCTAATGATTTTTTTCAACTGTTCCATCCATAACTAGTTGCCAAAAGTTTCGACTAGTTAACAACAGTTTCTCTTAGGTGGTGGGTGCAGATCTAAGGGCCACACCTTTCCCCACTCACTTGATGTAAGTTAAGAATTAAAAAATTTTTCACCTAAGTATTCAGAGTGTAGCTTGCTACTGCACTGCATGCTGTGAATTCCCAAAGGAACTTATATAATATTTTGTTCTAGAACCATTGCAATACAACATTAGATAGGAAGAAATATATATATATATAGGCTACAGTTATCAACAGTGGTTTCTTGGAGCTACGTTTGGGTAATTCTGTGGCCTGATTTTCATCCTGAACACTGTCCTGAGGCAATGGCCACATATGGCCTGAGAGTTCTTTATCACTGTGATGGTGCAGAGAGTTTGTTTTTAGAGACCTGGTTGGGAAGTACATGACCAACAGGAAACTTTCATCTGTAACTGGATTTCAGAGAAGGAAAGCTGAAATCCTCATTCACAGATCTTAAAAGATTCTTCCAGAATTATTCTACGAGAACATTGTTGATCACAGGGAGGTTTCTGTAGTGGATGAAGAAATAAAATATGAACAGTAAATGAAATATTATGGAAAAACTTGGCAGAGAGCTGAAGCCCAAGTTTAATTTTGTTTCTCATATCATTTGTATTTAATGCTTCTCTCTGTAGGCTTTTTTCTGTTTCAAAATCTGGAAAAGTTGGAAGTTTGGGAGTACCCTTTTTTAATAAGGGTCCAGGTGATCTGATGTTATAAGAAAAATGGGGTTTTTTTTAAAAAAAAAGCCACAAATATTTGGGCAGTTTCCATTTAAGTGTTTTAAGGTGATGTTCTATTCGTTTAGTTTCTTTGGCATCTTCTCCATTCTCAGGGCTGCCCATTTTTATCCCTCTTTAGTGGGCAGAGTTAGAATTTTAAGAAAACCATTCTAGTGCTGGTATGGTACAGCAGGATGCCTGGCACAATGAATACTAATGAATTATAAAATGTGCTCATAAAGAGGGCTCGTGCTGCATAAACAGAGCAAGTCATACTTAAGTAACAGACTGTACAAATGCCTCTTTCCTTTGCTTTTACTAGGTAAACAACTGGAATGGAAGTAATTATACTGCAATTTCTGCAGCCTAGTTCAAATTCAATTATGAGAACCTTGCCTACAATTAAGAAAAATGTTTCAAAAGATGAAGAGCAATTCCACTGTTTGTAATAAATGAACTTTTCCTTAATTTGTAGGCATAAGGGAGCTGATTATAGGTCATCAGTCTATCAGAGGGAAGTTAGAAATTTGGAGCATACTGTTTTCATCTCCTTTCTAATGTGCAGCAATACAATAGCTTTGTTTTATACAGATTTACAGATATGTATTTTCTTTTATCAGCTTTTTAATGTTAGACTGAAAGACCCGGATAAAAAAATGACTACACTGAATCATCTGTGAAATGCAAATCCAGTTCATCGACTCTATGCATTTTCTGTGATATTTTCCTGTTCTTTTACTCATTGCCCCAGACCTCTGGTCTGGGACTGTAAAATATTTTCAGCTACTGTTTGATTTGTGTTTTATAAGATTTTCCTGCTGGCCCTGTATATGTAAACGTCTACTGTAGAGGAGTCATTAAGACCACAGCACAGATCGAGTACTATACTGCACTAGAGGAGATTGAGCACATTTTTAAGAAAGTGGCTGACCCAATAGCTTTCACTTGTCAGGTAAGTTGACTTCTGCATTTTTAATTAAAAAAAAATAGAAGTGCCTATATGAGCTAAGAGAGAATACACAATTTTTGATTGCACAGAAATGAATAATGGCTCAATAATAGGCTCAGGATTAGAGAGGCCTGTCTTTGAGATGTGTAGTTGTAAGCAAGTCAGAAAAGTGAAAACAAATTTTCTCTCTTTTTTTATTTTTGTTTAGAGTGATATAAACATCCTTTGTGCTATATATGCCTAATGAACAACATCCTGCATTACAGAGGATGAAAAAAATAACAAACAGTAGTGATGTTCCTCTCCATTTAAAGTGTTCTTTTTAGTATGTTCTAAAACCAATAGAAGCAAGTAATCTTAAATCACATTGTGTTTGGAGGATTAGTATTCATTCACCAGCAAACAGGATTTTTCTGGCATAGCTTGTATGGAAGACAGTAGGTTGCTATTCATACAGAGTCCATTTACAGCTGCTGAATTATCATTCATGTGACTTGCTGGTTGCCATGCAGATTCCTTGCATATATTTAGAAGAATTCAGGTTTTGAGCTGGGTTTCAAATCGACGCAGCAGGCTGCAGTGCTCTGCAGCATGTCCTTTGCCAATGGCACATACAAAATACTAAGAAAAGAAAGCATCTATTAAGAAAGGGCAGAATCTCAAGTACCATTTGTTGAATGGTGGGTTGCCCAAGCAGACTTGTCGTGATGTCTATAATGTAATTGCAAAGCCAGAACAAAAATAATGGTCTGTGTTTCCGGTGCAGACAGTCTCATTTTCCTGTGACAAATCTACCTTATCTACCACCTAAGGCATTACACTCGTAACGAATGGATTAATAAAAAATGATGTATTGCATTATTAGTGTTCTGTTAAGGATGGGGGTAGATTCCTTCCAAGTACAAGTCACTTCTGTTCTAAGAAAACAGGCTGTTGCACAAGAAAAACAGTGCAACTCTAAGTACAAGTGCATTCTTAAAATCTTTATAGTATCCATCATTCTTTAGCCTATATTTTGAAGAACATCAAAATAAGCTTCTAACAGGTTTCATTTAAAATTTTATGGATAAGAAGTGCATCATAATGATTAAAAAAATTATAATTAAGATGGTAACCTAGATACCTACAACACACCTGGCATTTCCACTGGAGAATTTTTTGTGTTATTCAGGAGTTTGACCCTTCATTTAACTAGCATGACTAATGTTTATTAAGACACATGCAATTCAAATTATATTCAAATGCAAAAATAATTCTGTGCAGAGCAGTAGTGCATACCAGCAAATACAGCTGTAGTGTTATGACTATCAGGTATGTTTAACAATTTCCTCACCTTTACTCATCTGGATAATAAGCAAGGGTTTAAATGAGGAGGTACTGCTTGCCTGCTCTTAATTTTATTGTTTTGGCAACTGAATAATTAATGCTGAGAAAATTTTTATAATCAGTAAGTTTTACAATCCACATAATATCATGGCTGCTCTGTGAGGCAGCATGCTAATGGTAATTCTTTTGTAAGTGTACATATGTGTTGGAAGATTTGTCATCATATTTAATGGTACCTGCTGGGCCACGGAGTGAGGAACAGTAACTAGCTAGGTAGCTAAACTATTTCCACAAACTTTTTAAATTCTTTAAGCTCTCATGTAAATCTGATTTAATGACAATAAGATACCTTGTAAAGATGCAATTTACAGAACATGATTTAACTTAACCTTTAAAAATATGTTCACACAAGGAAAAATAAAACAGACTTGATACTAATTAGAATTCCCATCAAATAGCAGGAGTAGTAGTAACAACTTTTATTTAACAAGGATAATTAAAACCTTTGAGACTATCAGCTTATTTGCAAAAGTGTCCTGGAGCAACAGTGGTTTATCTATGCAAAGTAACAATCAAACACAATGGAAAACAAAATTAAAATAAAATAGAAAAGCTTACAGCAATTATTGATCAAAGCAATATCACTCTGTGGTTCAAAGAAAAGTTCAAGATCTTCATAAATGCTTGCAATCTGAGAAGTATATCCTTATTAAAATTCTGTGATGAAAGCAAATTGCTACAGTAATGCATACCAAAGACACAATGCTCCGGTAAAATGCTTTCATTGTATTGTATATTATGTTGCCTACCCTTGCAACTACTTTGAGATGCTATCGTCATTGAGATTGTTGTTCCCCTTCTCCACTTTGTCCCCCAATAAAGCCAAACAGAGAAACAAAACCCAAGAAATGGGCTTACAGCTATCCATTCCTTCTACTGATGGTCAGGTCAGTCCTGTCCTTTCTTAATAGGTGCTTTCTTTTCTTATTATTTTGTATGTGCCATTGGCAAAGGACATGCTGCAGAGCACTGCAGCCTGCTGTGCTGATTTGAAACCCAGTTCAAAACCTGAATTATTCTAAATATATGCATATATTATTCTGGCCAACAAAGTATGGTACTGCTGCACTTACGAATTCCTCTTTTTAGAGAGGAATTAAAGATTAACACTAGCCGTATTTTAGATTAAATGTATTCTAAGATTTTTACAAATCATGTTTTTGGATTAAATTCTTTGCCAAATCTGATAGATTGTAATTTTCTATGTTCCAAATTTGTCTGAATTTAAAAAGCATTTACCAACATTAGTGAGACATTTTAAGCAACCAAATAAATATTTAAAATGTAAGGAAATAAATAGAGTAAAAAATGAAATCAGTTTCTTTGCATAAGTTCTGAAAGAAAAAAACCTGAAATTTTATAGTAAAGTAGGAAGAGTTGGGATGATAATAACTGAATCATAATACTGAATGAACTTGCTATCAAAATATGTGAGGGTGGGCATTGGCTAAAGGTCATGAATTTTTTTGTTCTGTCACTTTCATATAATTCTGCATTGAAGAAACTCTCTTAGGGAGTTTGTGTTCTTACAGTAACCCGGTGTACAGACTGATTTTAAAGTTCTTATAATTAATAATTAAACCTTTTCATATTTCATTTTTTACTTTTCATCAACTTTTCATTTCAACATTCTGCTCGATTTACATGCCGTATTAATTTTTCTCTCAGACTTTCTACCAAATGCAACTATTGATTCGATTATTTAGTGTTGGGGTTTCCTAGTACAGTTTTCTTAGGTTTTAAAAAAAAAATTGAAGCTAAGGTCATATCCTTGTTACTGATAGGTTCGTGTTAGTTTGAGTGACTTAGAATACCTAGAGAGATTCAGGAAGTCTTTATGACAAACTTTGGTTGAATAATACTCCTATGATTCTGAGAGCTTTGGTATCTTAAAAGATGTTTTTGTCATAGTCACCAAACAGGATTCCAGTTACAGTGTATATTGAAAAAGAAGAATGAAAATAAACTGCAGCCTTTTCTATGAAAACTTGTAATAAATAGCTATATGACTTATGTGGTGATATTATGTATGTGCCTTTACCTGATGCCCAGAGATACTTCCTTTGACACCATTTTTAATATTTCAATCTTCTAAGTCATGTCAGCTGCTGTTATTTTAAAATGTTTCTTTCCTTTCCTCTAAGTATGGAATCTCTCCATATCCTATCACTGGCTAAAATTGTCAGAAATGCCTAAGTGATTTTTAAGCCTAACCTATTCTGTTTGGCAGAAGTAATCTAGATATTGAAGTGCATATAAAGTAGTGTCTGATATGTAAGAACTACTGAAGAAGTTCATATTTATGTAAATGTAACCTTGTTAGTACTGCTAAAGCCAGTGAGAAATATGTTAATTTATTGGTTGTGTACGTTGTGTTTCAGTGGCACACATTTTCAGGGCTTTGTTAGCAGTTATTAAAGAAGGTAGATCACCTCATTCACAAAAGTAGCAAAATATATGTGCTTGGTCTTCTCCTTTTTCAAGGATGTTTTTGGAAACCCAGGTGTGATGGTCAGCACTTGGGGCTTCTCTGTTGTTCACAGCTGGGTCCTGCTGGTCTGAAAAGGAGGTGAGGGAGGGGAGATAGTGCCTACACCTGGAGAAGTGGTACTGAGTCAGGACAAGCTGCTGGCGATGAGCTCTGGGGCAGGGAGTAGCACTTGCAGAAGGACCAAGATCAAAGGGTGGAGCAGAGAGCAGCTAGCTGTTCTTCAGAGAGCATGGGAAGGATTGCCTCGCTAGCTTAATTCTGAGTGGCTCCTGGAAAGAACTTGCCTGTAAGGACATGGGGAGATAGTGCTTTTACTTCTTTTCTGTCATGTTCTAAATCTTTATTCAGATAAAATGTGGGCTTTCTCAAACTTCTGACTGGCTTGGTGTTCCCTTACGGTGTGCTTGACTTTAAATACAGTTCTACTTCTGTTGGCTTTGGTGAAGCTTCAGCATGAACTTCAGGTGCGTAGTGTTGGTGGGATTTCTTGGGAAGACTTCATGGGTCTATAGAGACCTGTGTAGGGTACATCAAAAAATGTAAATGCAGCATACTTAGAGTCTGTGAGTGCTCTGGAGCAGGAATGGGCGGTAAAGTAAAAGTCTCTACATTGAACTCCTTCTTGGGGGAGGTGGCCATAATGTTGGTATGGAGCTGGGTAGTGCAGAGTGCTTTTATTGCTAGTTCTGTTGCACTGTTATTTCTGTTATTATCTTCACATAAGTATTGGAACAGGCCCTCCTGAATGTGAGATAAAAGACATTAACATAGATTTTTTTTTTTTTTAAAGTAACTAAACTAAATTTTCCTACTGTGTCTTTGCTGTAGAGTAGCAGAACAAAGCTACTCGTTATGGTTTAGTTAACAAGATAGCTTGTTAAGTCATTGCTTGAGCCTTCAGATTTCAGATCCCTGGAGTAAGAGGAAAAAATTTGAGCTGGAAAACTTGAAACAACTTGCACTGATAACTCTGTATAAGAAGTTTATTGTGCCTGACTTGGAAATTATGGAAATGGATAGGCTGGTCATCGGAAGGCAGGCCTGTTAAAGCATGAGAAATTTAGCTCTAATTTAATCTGTTCTCTTTGGGAGATCAGACAGTCTAACTTCTGTCTTAGCAGCTTGTGAAAACTGAGCTAGCCTGCTGCAGTTAAGCCATGCAACTGTTTATGCCCTTGAAAATTTTGCTGCCAGTTCCTGAAGTTGTGCACGCTTCTCATTTCAAGAACTTGCTCTATCTCAGTTTGTGAAACACTGTTTTATCCCATGTAAATTTGGTTGTCTGAGTGCAAAGTAAGAGCTATACGCTCTTAAGGTACTCCTCCCCAGGATTTCTCCCTGAATAAAAGGGAGCAGGAAGGGTTTGTGCCTCAGCACATATTAAAAAGCAGAGGAGATTTGTAGGCAAGATTACCCTGAGTGCTTGCTGAAGAGAGACTGTGGGGTGTTTATTTGGCTTTGATATACAAGACAGTCTGAAATGGATTCTGTCTGAAATTGCTCCTTGGGCATTTCAGGACAGATAAGAGGCAGGTGTTGTTGGGATGGTTTTTATTTGTTTGTTCATTTCCTTTTGAACAGAGAGGGCTAGGTAGGTAGCAAAATGTGTAAGGGGTGTCCCTGCCATATTAAATGGAAATTAAAAATATTACTTCAGGTTCAGTTTGTCTAGAAGCCCACCTATATGTTTATTCTCTAGATAGTGGAATTTCTGCTATGCAGTTGCTTCAGTGAATACCAGTGTTTTGAGCCTCTTTCTTCATGGCACAATATCTGCATATACGCTACTCTGAGCCAGTTCCTTTGTTATTACCTATTTTTGTCCTACTCCAGACTGAAGTCTATTAAGGTAGTACCAATGATGATACCATATCTAAGAAGACCTACCTGGAATAAGAGAGAATAGTATGGTTTCCTAACTGAATTTTAATATTATTCCTCTTAATTTTTAAATATAATGTGGTTATTTATGTTAGGGCGGGGGGTGTGTTGACAGATATTTGGGAGGTTTTGCATATCCTTTCTCAGTTCACACTGTTAGTCTGATACTCAGGTTAGATCTTTATCCTAGAACAAGCCTTAAAGATTTTTTTTCCTAGGTGGAGGTTTTTTTTAATGCTTATTGCTTTGCTTATTGAGAACTAAATTATGTATTCATAGTTATTGAATAACAAGTACAGAGAATGTAATGTGACAGTACAGAAAGGGTGAATTATGGAAAGAAATAGGTCACAAGTTACTAAATGTAATGGTTTTTATGTATCATAATCAATATTGGAAGGGCCACTAATAATTATGGGAAAAATAAACAATCATATTTTATTATTGGTAGCTTCCTACCTGCACAAACTTGTCTTCTAATTCTGGGTAGGACTCGGGTCAAAATTATGTCCTGCCTGTGTACTCCACATTTTCTGATCACGTCGCACTTATTATCTTATTCACTTTTAACAGCCTCGGGAATTAAACTTCATGTTTCATCAATAGACCCCTATGTCCTTTTCTCCTCAGCATGTCAGTCATGGGATTTCTTTTTGAGTTTATATGCAAAGTGTGTCTGCAGATATTCCCTGTTAGTGATCCCAGAATTGTCTTGACCAGAAACAGTTCAGCTATGAGAAGACAAACTTTAACACAGGGCTGCTGACATCTGAGCAGAGTAAACCAACTCCTCCTGAGTGCTTCTCTGCTGTGGCTGAGCTCCTTTTGGTGCCCAGTGCAGCACAGACGGGACTAGTGCTGTAGTACTCAGTGTAAAATATCCTTACCGTTCAAATCTCTGTAGTCATGCTTGTCACACCAAGCAAAGAAATGCTTAATTATGGCTACCTTGAGAGCTGTTAGGAACAGATCTTGGCCTTCTGTACAGAAAGAGGCAATCATAAAAAGATCTCATGGCACTCAGTGAGGATTTCCCTTGTCTAAAGGCTATGTATTTAATAGGACACTAATCGAACTGGTTGCTATCAGTTTCTTAATCTGTCAGCAATGTTATGCCTTGGCTGATGGAACTGAAGCAGTTTCCTATCTAGCAAAGTATGCAATCTTAATGTAAGGGGTTTGGGCAACAGAGAGCTACTGTAGTCTTTAAACTCATCCTGAATTACTGCTGTAGTAAGACCTTGGATTTATTGGCACCTCACATCTGTCAGAACAGTTCCTGGTTATTACACTGCGTTGTTGTAGTTAAATTGAGACTTGATAAACACAAATCTTCCTGTCCTTACTCTTCATCCAGAAGTTTTTAGTCATGGCTGAATTTCATAAGTTATAATACCTGTTTTTCTTCAATTGGATCATGTTGTCATGATCCTTCTATGTTAGAATATCTCTTCTTAGATTTCAAAAATTATGCTGCTTTTAGTAAGAGTGAGTTTGCAATAATATTGTTTTGAGTAACTTGATTCACCAGCACTCTGAAGATAAAGTTAAAAATACATATGCAACAAATGCACTAATTTTTTTTTCTTTTTTGTTTTAAACAGGCTTTTAAATTTTCTTCTGCAGAGAAACTGGACAATGTTCTGACTTTGTTACTGAAAAGCAAAATATCTACTTATGAATTCAGCCCATTCCAAAGTGAAGAGCATCATCAACAAGCCAGTGAGTCACTTCTTGTAGGCATTGATTTTTATTACTGATGCTATGGTTATTACTTATAAACGTTAATGAGACAATCTTTAAGTATTTAAAGCCACTAGTGAAATGGAGGAATCCACAATAAAGACAACATAACCAGGAAAAATGGGAAAAAGAATTGTGTAAATCATTACTTTGTGACTCAGTACTATGTATTTATACTTGCCTGGATGTTTGATCAGCATTAGATTAACTGCAAATTGACAGCTTTACAGCTGAGCAAATTTATGCTTACAGAGAAAATGGGCAATAAGAGACATGAGGAGATGCCTGTGCATTATATATTTTTTACTAATTGCTCTTCTGCAATACAATTTAAACTTCATTTTCTCAAAGTTCGATGACATAAAAAGAAAATGAGAAAAATGTCTCTATCTGAAGAGAATGGATGGCTTTTGAACTTGGAACAGCACTAAACTCCATACACTTTACTACCTATGCACTTAATAGTTTCCATTACTTCTGGCCAAAAGATAATTATATTATTTTTAATTTAAAAAAAAAGGCATCCCAGTGACTTAAAATAGGATTTGTCTATAAAGTAGACACACTATATGCACAATTCAGTGGTGTATCAACAGAAGCTATTGTTTAGAACCAAATAGAGGGTCCTGGTTGAATTCATTAACCACTTACTAAGGATTCAAACTGGTTTGCAATAAACCAAGAGTGTGATTATTTAGCTTGCATTTTGAAAGCATCATTATGATATTATTTCAGATGTGTGTTAGACCTCAGTTTTTCTAAGAAACTTTTGGGGAAAAACAAAAGCCAAGAAAATGTGTTTCCCTTCTGAAATACTTAAGAAAGATGTGTTTGAGTTGTTGCTTGACTCCTGTTTTGTGTATCTGGACTATGGTTTTGAGAGAGAATAAGCTCACCACAATCAAGTACAACATAACACTTACTTCTCATAACCAAATATAACAAGTTTTGAAGGGAGCTCTACTGTGATCACTATCATGCTTCCTTTCCTTTTCAGTAAGGTTTCCTTGATGATGGAATTCACCCCTCTGTACTAGATAAACATGATTCCACTTGTATTCAAAGAAAAAGAGCTTGAATGTGAGTCTAGGTTAGCGGAAGCAAACAAGTAGGATGTTAAGTGAGGCACCTGTCCTTGACATTTTCCTGTACAAGACTACAGGATGAGGGTGTATAGGACACATTGAAGAGTCATTCCCAATGTGTTAGTTCTGATGAACAAAAGATTTTCTGCTTCTCTAGTAACCAGTCAGATCTGGGCACGCTTTTTAATGTTGAGAATAATGCTTACCAACCTGCAATCCCTCCCCAAAAGGCCCGTGTGGTTCAAGAGCAAGTTGACTGCTTGTGAGCTTGAGCCAAGTAGTGACCTTCTTAAAATGAACTGGTTTGATGTACAGCACAACAAAAAGGTACAAAGTTAGATGCCTAGATTCTTCGTGAAAGAAATGTGTGGTTGCAGAGCTGGAAGCACTCAGAATGTGGGAGGCCTAGGCTCTGATCCCCCTTCTGCCTGAAAGGTATGTAAAACCCATGTCTTTGACTCCCTGTAAGAGCATCCCAAACAGGCACTAGACATATCAGGTCTAATAGAGGACTAGCATCTCCTTGTTCAGCCATTTTTATAGCATTTTATTCCAAGCACCATTTTTTCTTCCAAAGAGAAAATATCAAAGAATGAAAACTAATTAAATACTTTTGGGAAGGAAATGAAGCTATCAGACTAAAAGCTCTTTAGCACTGAGATGAGTTATTCTTGTATCTCTGAACAGGCAGATGAATCAGCCCTAACTTAATAATTCCTGTATGTGTTGCTTTTCCCTAGTGGTCAAAATAGGCTAACCTATGCCAGAAATCCAGTTGTCTGTTTCAAGGGGGAACACAGACACTTTGCATTGAGGCATACTTGGTTGAAATAAAGGCATATCAATAAGTCAGAACACAGATATACTTTTAACTTCTCGGTGACTACCTGGATGTGATTCTATAGGATTCCTGCCCATTTCCAAACTTCGCTTCTAAAGGCTTCAAAGCCTATTGAACTCAATAAAGAGACCCTCTGATTAGACTTAGTATCAAATGCTTAGTTCATAAAGCTTTGAATATGTAATTTTCCTCCAAAAGCTGGAGTGAGTTTTTTGTGCATCTAGCATCTAATGGACTGTACTTCATCTCCAGGCTTTCCAGTCTGGTGTAATAGCTCTAGTTTAATAATAATACCTCTCCCCAAAGGTAGAGGCACTCCTTGGAAGCTAGATGCTTCCAAAGTAAAGATGCACTCCTTTCAACCTAAACCTTATCCTTTGGTGACTGTTTCATGACTCCAGTCACTGGCATTGACAGGAGGTCAATCTTGCAGCATGAGGCATAGATAAGAGAAACCTTTCTCTGTATGGTTTTACCTTGATGCTTTATTTTAACTTTATAGCTAGTACATCAGGGTACAGCTGATAAATTGCTGTACTTGAGAGTTCTCAATACAAACTCAAAGTGAACAAATAATGAAGAACTCATGATTGGTTTTTATTGGATAACTAATGAATTGCATGGTTTGACTTCTCACAAAGTCTACAGCTGTGTGATTAAAAACTTAGTGTAAAACTAAATATAAAATCTAATAGGAAAAATGCATGTGATGTGACCAAAAAAATGCAATGTGATGCTTGCCTATATTAACAATGGTTTAGATCAAGATATCACTAGATGCATGTTTGCTTACATAATTTTTCAAGAGCTGCTCCCCTCCCCAGAATGGCTATTTAACAATTTTTTAGTATGATGAATGCAGTACTTGTGAGAGGTCAGTGTCTGGGCTGGCAAAGTCAAGATAGATGGCAAAGGTACAAAAGGTTAACTCTGATACCATCTTACTTTCAATGCATCTATTACAAATGTCTGAATAATCCTCTCAGCTAACACTTCTTTGTTTGGTTCACTCTTCAATGCATAGTTTCAGATTGCCTAATTTAAGGCAATCTTATAACTGTCTTTATTTTGTACTCAGAATCTCCACCAGAAATGCAATTTCATCATTCTAGGTGATAAGAACAAAGTACGTACATGATATTAATATAGCTCTCACTGTGTGTTTCCTATCGTGTACATACATGATCATATTTATAGTATTTTTTTCTTGCAAACCCTGAGGCTGTTTACTTGTCTTTCAGTTTCCATTTATTCAAATTAAGTTCATAGAATCATAGAATGGTTTGGGTTGGAAGGGACCTTTAAAGGTCATCTAGTCCAACCCCCTGCAATGAGCAGGGACATCTTCAACCAGATCAGCTTGCTAAAAGCCCTGTCCAGCCTGACCTTGAATGTTTCCAGGGATGGGGCATCTACCACCTCTCTGGACAACCTGTTCCAGTGCCTTACCACCCTCATTGTAAAAAATTTTTTCCTTATATCTAGTCTAAATCTACCCCCTTTTAGTTTAAAACCATTACCGTTGTGCTGTCACAACAGGCCCTATTAAAAAGTCTGTCCCCATCTTTCTTATAAGCCCCCTTTAAGTATTGAAAGGCTGCAATAACATCTCCCCAGAGCCTTCTCTTCTCCAGGCTGAACAACCCCAAACTCTCTCAGCCTGTCCTCATAGGAGAGGTGTTTCACCCCTCTGATCATTTTTGTGGCCCTCCTCTGGACTTGCTCCAACAGGTCCATGTCTTTCCTGTGCTGAGGAAGACATTCCTCAACACAGAGGAATCTCAGTTTCGTTCCCAGAAAAAAAAAAATCCAGCAGAAGAGCTGCACGCAGTACTCCAGGTGGGGTCTCACGAGAGCGGAGTAGAGGGGCAGAATCGCCCCCTTCAACCTGCTGGCCACGCTTCTTTTGATGCAGCCCAGGGTATGGTTGGCCTTCTGGGCTGCACATGCACACTGCTGCCTCACGTCTGGCTTTTCATCCACCAGTACCCCCAAGTCCTCCTCTGCAGGGCTGCTCTCAATCCCCCAGCCTGTATTGATACTGAGGTTTTCCCTGACCCAGGTGCAGGACCTCATGAGGTTCACACAGGCCCACTTCTTGAGCTCGTCCAGGTCTCTTTGGATGACATCCCATTCCTCAGGAATGTCAACTGCACCACTCAGCTTGTATGATATGTTTTATGTAGTTCTAAAGAAGATAAAAGTATCTGAACATTGTCAAAATATATTTAGGATTATGCATGGATATTACCTACTAGCAGTATAGAAGAATTAAGATAAAGACTTATTCAGCTTATCAAGGGGAAGAATGTTGTAGTAATTAGTGATATTTAAAGAGATTATTCTGCAGTCTCTGAAGCAGAATACTGGAAGCCCAATCAGATGAGAAACCTAAACACAGACTGAATAGAAGCCATTGGAAAAACATTGTGTTTAACAGCATTAACTGAAAGACAGAGCCAAGGCATGTCTGGGATTTTTAGTGGTGGTGTCCTCCATCCCTTGTGGAAGCATGTAACTAAAGCTGGAGGTACTGTCCTGAATATTGTACATTCTGTACCAAACTGATTTCAGGGTACCTTGTATGTATAATATTTCTTTATATTCTGGTAATAGAATCCGGTCAAAACATACTAACAAATCCAAACTCATATTTCGAAACTTTTCTTGAGCTTGGGAAGCTCTGATGCTGCTCTTGAATCCTCAGGTTTGGAGATTCTTGGTGCATTGATTTCTGTCCGAGATGGCAATTTACTTGAGGAAAACCTGTTTCTTTTTCCACTATTAATGAATTTTCCTTTTTTTACAAGTTATCTGTTACTATTTCTCTGATTAATATTGATATTGACACTGTAGAAGTCATTTTAAGTGTCTGTTTAATCTGTGGTGATTGCCGCACCTTGAATACTGTGTTCAGTTTTGGGCCCCTCCCTACAAGAAGGACACTGAGGTGCTGGAGCGTGTCCAGAGAAGGGCAACGAAGCTGGTGAAAGGTCTAGAAAACAAGTCTTATGAGGAACGGCTGAGGGAACTGGGGCTGTTTAGTCTGGAGGAGGCTGAGGGGAGACCTTATCGCTCTCTACAACTACCTGAAAGGAGGTTGTAGTGAAGCGGGTGTTGGACTCTTCTCCCAAGAAACTAGCGATAGGACAAGAGGGAATGGCCTCAAGTTGCGTCAGGGGAGGTTTAGATTGGACATCAGGAAGAATTTCTTTAACGAAAGAGCGGTTAGGCATTGGAACAGGCTGCCCAGAGAGGTGGTGGAGTCGTCAACCCTGGAGGCATTCAAAAAAAGGTATAGACGTGGCACTCCAGGGCCTAGTTTAGGAGTCATGGTGGTGTTAGTTGATGGTTGGACTTGATGATCTTAGAGGTCTTTTTCAACCTTAATGATTCTATGATTAAACTCAAACATCGAGGCTTATGAAAAGTCCTGAATTTACTCTTTCTGTAGAAAATACTGCTTTTTGTCACCTAACACGGCTAGTAACATAACAAGTCCTATCCTGATTTCTGTAATTCTTTCTTTCAAGCTGAAACATCTATCCCAAAAGAAGAAATAGAGTCTGGGTTTTCAGCTGCTGGCGAAACAATGGGAGAAAAGATAGACTGGGGGAGAAGAAACAGATAGGGCTTTAAGTATTTCTTTGGTTTAACTGATATTGACACTGTAGAAGTCATTTTAAGTGTCTGTTTAAATTGCTAAAAAAAAATTTATGTCCTGTATCAATAATTTGGGAAATATAAGAAGGATGTCTTACAAGATCTGCAGAAATACCACTGTAGGCTGTTCTGTTTGCTTACTGCAATTTTATGAAAATTCCCACAGGCTAAGACAGTGCTACAATACAGTAATATTAGATTTTATGCTCTGTTTTATAGCTGAGGTGTTCCAGAATGCTCTGCAGAGAAGAGTAGAGAAGGAATTATGACAGGACAAAACATACAAAATAGCAATTCCCTCTTAACCTTGTGTATGTCAACTAAAACTTTAATTAAAAGCAAGCACTGGCCTCAAAGTTAGTTGAAAGTTCACAAAGCCAGCTTAATGCACTTAAAAATATGCCACTTGGACACTTTCTCTTTAACCTTTCTTTCCGGCTTATAATCACCAGCTAACTTGTTCTTAGTGTAGGTGCCTAACAGCGGTAGCTTTTCTCTGTTAACATTCTTCATTAAAGGACTGCTACTGAGTAAAAGCTGTTCATTTCTAGTTACCCTAATAACTACCACTTTTGTTCAGTTCTGTATATTTAGCTGAAATGTATCAGTTGCTCCAGTTTCACAGCTGATAAAAGTTCCAGCAATTTTCCCCAATTCAGTGTGACAAACTTGCAAGTTCAAGAATGGTATTTTCTGCCTGAAGCATGTGTGCTTTCAAATAATTACAGCCTCTTCCTACTGTGTATAATACAAAACTTCAGTTAAAGCAGTTAAACGCAGTATGGTGGAAATTTCTTTACAGTAGAACATCTAATTTGTCTTAAGAGCTCACTGAATTTTGTGAATTGGCAATTAAGTGAACAATTATAATTAAAAAAAAAAGAAACACAAATAGATCTTGCAGTGGGTTATTCTTACTTGGTTATTTTGACAATGGTACCCTTAGTTGTCATTGACTTTAGCTGTAAAACCTGGAGGAAAGAGATAGCTTCTTCACCTTCATCAGGTGACTTGGGAGGGATTTAAACAGTTAGTGGTGCCTCTTTTCAGAATGAGGGCAAAAAGAAAGACCGGTGGGCTTCAATTGTTTCTTTTGAGGTCATTAAACTTTCTTTTGAGGTCATTAAACTTACTATATTTTTTTTTAATTAATTAAATATGTATTTAGGGGAGGAATTTCTGAGAGGTCAAGTCTGACAACATCTTTTTCCCCTCACTGCATGGGTGGCAAAGCCATTAGCTTATACAGGGCAGAGAATGACTACTGGTGCCACAGCTGCATACAGAAATGGGCATTGAAGTGGTACTGAGCTTGCTGAAGGAACAGCAGCCATCTCAACTGTTGGTATGGCATTTTCCAAGAGAGCGATCATACCAGGGTGGCCTCAAGTAGTTTAGTAGTTCAGAGTTTTCTATCAGCAAGATTTGGAAAGTTTGGCCCTTGAAGACTGCATCCTACTTTGTGTAAGTGCAGGGTACTGCCAGTTGTGTTTCCTGAAAAGGCTTTGCAAATCAGAGTGTTAAAAGCTGTCTTAAATTGGTGGATCTCAGTATAGTCGTCTGATGGTCCTCACAGTAACTTTTTGCCTTGTGTCACAACTTGATGGCTGGCACCAGGCTTCTGTTTCATGGGCACAAGAAATGAAATCTGACCATTTGAACCACTCGATAAAGCCTTTGCATGTGTCTGCTCTAACGGGCAACCGATTCTGCACAACACTGAAACAAGATGTGGAGGTCCTCCCTTTCTGAGACTAAGGCTGGTGGTGCTGTAGCGACTGAAAATGACATGAGGGCAGTGCCTGTGGACTGAGGGCTTGCTTGTTTTCTGTTATCAGTATACCGCCATATATTGATAGCTGGAAAAGATGTAGTTACAAGGCATTTAGTGGGTGGAGGGGCAAGGTGACAAGTCAGGGTTGTCCTAATACCAGCTGATGATCTACATAACTAAAGGAAAAAAAGTGCACATCTGTGTCTCTTGAACCTGAAGACACTCATAGTCCAAAAGTGTTGTGATAATTAAATGAAATGGAATCTCAAAGTCCAGGACCAATAGACAAAGCTGCATTCCTGCTTTCCCCACAAGTTTCTGGTGTTTGTGTGGCTCCCTCCCTCCATACCACATGGTATATATGAACCATCTGTGGGAGCAGCTGGTACAGTTTGATGTCTGAAACTGTTCATGGCTGACTGGAATGCAGAAACAGCAATCGTCGTGGCTGTAAGCTTTATCGTCCTACATTGTTCATTGCTGAATCTCTAACTCTGCAGCAGCAACTGGATCAATGTCATGCCTAGCATTAATTCCTCAAGAGGAAGGGAAAAGAAGTCTTAACAGAGCTTTCTCCGCTTCTAATCCCAACCTTGTTGTACCCAGCCTAGCCTGGAGGTGGAATATTGTCATACCCAAAAGAAAGCAGCTGAAGTCCAAAGTAGGGTACCGGGAATAGTATGATGTTGTGGTTCAGCAATGTTTGGATTCCTTAAATGAAGAGTCTCCCCAGGTAGTCTCTTGAGTTAGAAGCCTGTATTTCTTGTCAACAGAGAAGAGTTTTCAGTTGTTCATTTGGGAGTAGGGACACCTGGCTGAGGAGAGTGTGATGGTGAGTTTTGTTAGCCGGGATCGCCAGCTTAGTGTGGTAGGACTTGGTGTGACAGGAGTCAGCTATTTTCAGAGAGCTCTTTGCTCTTAATGCATCTGTACGGTAGGAAGCCCCAGAAGCCGTGTGTGTGCTTATCTGATGAGCATCTTTTCTAGACAGTGTCCATGTAACCACCCTACTGTATGAGGCCTGTGTAGTTCAGATCTCTTTGTACAAGAAAATAGGTCTTTGGGTTCTGCTCATTTTGAACAGAGTATAAGCCCTAAGAAGTTCAGTAATGTCTGAAAGGAAGGACTTGAAACTTTTGAATGTGGCTGTATATTGTGTTTTATGATCATGTCCACTAGCTAACAGTGATACTACGTATTATGTTGCATGGCCTGGCAAAAATCTAGTGTTTTGTCAATACTGTATTTTGCTAAACCTTTGCTGGGAAGAGTGTGTTCATACAGTTATGTTACTAAAAAGGAACTGTGTTTAATTTCACGGAAGGCTCATGGCTAAAAAAATCTGGTCACAGAAAGCACAAACTACATATTTAGCAATACAAAATATTTCAGGCAGCCAATTTTACTCTGTATTACTTGTAATAACAGTATACCAATAATGGTATAAATGTGACGATTTTTTTTTTCCCCCAGAGCATTCAATCCCTGTTAAAATTACCATTATGCCATCATTTTTTGTACTACTGAAAGACTTCCAATTCAAGGGTCAGTTATTCATTTATTTATAGATAATAAATCCATATTTATTATAGAAATGGATTTCACGGTAGTTTTATGTGTAACAATAAATGTTGCAGAGAGAACTCTTGAATGAAATTAGGAGATAGGTTACAATAATTTTGTAATCCCGATGCAACTTAGAATCATAGAATCATTAAGGTTGGAAAAGACCTCTAAGATCATCAAGTCCAACCATCAACTAACACCACCATGACTCCTAAACTAGGCCCTGGAGTGCCACGTCTATACCTTTTTTTGAATGCCTCCAGGGTTGACGACTCTAACTTATGTTATTTGTCCTTTCTGGACGTGGGGTCTTTTCATGGCACTCTTGTCCATTGCACCTGTTTTAAGCATGGGGTGGAAATTCATACTGTGAAAGTCACTTCAATTACTCTCTGAACAAAACTTTCCATTTTAAGCTCATTTTTGAGGTGGATGTCGTGAAAAGAGAAAAGATGAAATTATTTATAAAGACTGTCAGTAGATTTATGTCTCCAGCAAGATTTGTATCCTGGAATTAACACTTCAATAATTAAGTTCAGTCTTTATCACACTCCCAAGAAAATAATGTAATCCTTGTAGCTTCTTTGTTCAGAGGTGTAATAGTGATGCTAGCATTGGTGCTTGTTTAAAATTAGCCTTTTTGAAAATTGCCTTTCAATCTAAGATCTCATTGGATCTTGTACAAAAAGAAAATCCCTCTGCCATTGAATAAAAACAGTCCTGCTTGTATCTGCATATATGTATGGAATTTTGTTGCATTGTTGCACGAAATTGCTGACTGATAGGTTGGTAAGTAGCAGTAGTGCTGCCCTCAATGGCTCCTTCAGCTATAGTCGTACTTAGAACCAACATTTTGAGGCTGTATGATTTTATAACAAAGCTCATGTAGCCCAAATAGTTGTGAAGGTGTACAGGTCAAATTTATCTGAATACTCATTCTCAAAATAAGAAACAAATGAAACTATTTCTATCTCCTGTTCTTGGTGAAAGTGCTTTAATGTAGTTTATGCGGTGTTAAAAATAAATGTTTCATTTATGTCTTTTTTGAGTACTATGTAAAAGATCTCACTACCAGCACTGCTGTTAAAGTTTTCATACCTGAAGACAGCCTTTTTTTTTCTGCTTACTGAAGGAGTAATATAAAAAAAAGTTTGTGTTAGGAAATTGATTTGTTGATTTTTACCATCCTCCATGGCTGGCTGAGGTATTTCATTTGTTAATGATGTAGTCTCCTGTAATGTTCAAAGTATGTAAGTGTAGCAGTCCTGCTTGGATATCAAACCTAGCTAGGGAGGAGTTGAGTGGTGACCAGAAAAAACAGCTCAACTGCGAAGGAGCTGAAGGGATTTTGAAGTTGGTTCTGGGATACCTCTGCTTTGTGTTACTTTGAAAACTCAGATATAAGCCTGGAACAGGCTTATGAATACCACTGACTCTTTTTCTCTTTATATTGATGAAGAAATCGTAGCATCCAGTCCATTGGTAATATAGACTTGATTCCCCTTTTGGATTTGTAACCAGTTGTTTGAGGTTTCATTAATATCATGGAAATTCTTTTTGAGCATATTATTAATACTTTGTTAAGGCTCTCCTTACTAACTGTATTTGACCTTCTAGGGCCTGCTAACAGAATGCAGACTATTGATTCTAGTTCAACTAATTGGCTCTTCTTTAAAATTACTGCTCAACACCTGTTTCATTGCTGGACATCTCAAAAAAAAAAAAAAAAAAACAAAAGACAGAAGCATTAAGAAAGGCAAATTAGCAATAATTTATGGATGTTTTTTGAAATATTAGCTTGGGCTTGGATGATTTTTTTTTTTGTTTAAGAGAATCCTGTGTAATGTGTAAAAGTACACTTAGCTTTGCTGTCATCCCAGCCTTAAAATTACTTGCATACATTTTTACTGGTCATGTGACAGCTCCCTAAGTTGGCATATATTTGTCTTGGTCTATGAGGGGGTTAGTTTCTCCCTGCAGTTAGCAAAGTATAGACAAAAGTAAGAAGTCAAATGGCTATACTCTGGAGTAACATTTACAGTTCTTCTAATTACAGAATTAAGTCCAGTTTATGGAACTTCAGTTAAAACGTTGAGCAATATGGAGTAAAGAAGTTGTGTGGCACCTGCTTCTCTCAAAAAAACCTTAGCTGCTATACAGTTTTAAGATTGCCTATTGTAACTCAAAGGATTTTAAAGCACACTGCAAACACAAAGGAATATAAGCTAAAACACGTACCCCTGTCAATAGAAGCTCAGCCTTGATTTACACAGGTGCTGTGTATTTACAGTTTCTTGACTGGATTTTTGGTTGCCTGGTGGAAATAAAAGTCAGGCAACACTCAATTTGTTTAAAAATCGGTTTAGGGCTGTTAATGTGACTTTCGACTAAAATGTAGCCCACTCAAATACCTTGTGTCAAAACAATATTGGAGTGGGATAGTGGTGTCCAAAATGTTTAATTGTCCAAAATGCAGTCAAGAATTGTCCTAACAATTTTTCTGGTCAATCAGTACTTAGCTATGCATATTCCAATAACTGTTCTTGTTCATCGAATCCTTATATCTAATGGTGGTGTGAGGTTTTACTCTCTCCCATGTTAACATTCTGCAGGAGCAAAAAGGAGGGGGAGGAAAGGTACACAGATTCACCACTGCTGAGCCAAATTTTAATATGCAGAAGAATGTAAAAATGAGAAAGTTTGTTAAAGACTGGCAACTAAGAGAATTCCAAAAGGAGTCATAACTACTACTAATTCTTTCTTCCAGCACACGAAGGGCTGAAAATGCACCGGCTAGCCTGTAGGACAACTGATGATTGGGATATAAAAGAGAACTCAAGAAAGCTAGAAGAAAGCCTGTAGATTCCCAAGCTGTAGTCCTGGTTGGGAGACACGTGGAAAGAGATTGTCTGGAGTTGAAGGAATCATGAAGTTATAGCAAAAATGGGCAGGTTGAGCACAGAGAAATTACCAGGACTAACTGGTATTTAAGAGCTCTGAGGAAATTTAAAAGTAAAATAGCTGGATTTCTAACAGTAGTGTGCAGTTTTTCAGTTCTGTAGTATTAGAAGGTGTAACTGGTGCCAAAACCCAATTTCTGTGGGGACCTTGAGAACTAGAAGCAGGTTAATGTGTTGTCTCTAACAGACAAATTAATAGAAATTGTAATAAAATAAATTTTCTGTAATGTGAAGTCTTGCTTTATAGATTTCTTGAAGTTTTTTGTAAGAGTCAGCAAACCTGATCAAGTGAGTAATTGATTGGGCATGGATGAATAAATGGCCAAAACAGGGAAGCAGACAGGTGGAAAAAACTTACACTAGTGATACAAAGTATTCAGGGTAGTAAGGATGAGGGCTATTTGGGGAAAAAAAAATGGTGGAAAGTGATGCAAGTGGAAAACGCAGTCCTATGTTATACAAAAGGAGAGGCTTTGAGCAGGCTGTTAGCACTGGGGAATAAGACCACTGTGCTGGTTTTGGCTGGGGTAGAGTTAAATTTCTTCATAGTAGCTAGTATGGGTCTATGTTTTGGATTTGTGCTGGAAACAGTGTTGATAATACAGGGATGTTTTTGTTACTGCTGAGCAGTACTTACACAGAGTCAAGGCCTCTTCTGCTTCTCACACCACCCCACCAGCAAGTAGGCTGGGGGTGCACAAGAAGCTGGGAGGGGACACAGCTGGGACAGCTGACCCCAACTGACCAAAGGGATATTCCATACCGTGTGACATCATGCTCAGCAGATAAAGTGGGGGGAAGGAGAAGGAAGGCAGGGAACATTCGGAGTGATGGTGTTTGTCTTCCCAAGTAACCGTTCCGCGTGATGGAGCCCTGCTTTCCTGGAGATGGCTGACCACCTGCCTGCCGATGGGAAGTAGTGAATGAATTCCTTGTTTTGCTTTGCTTGCATGTGCCGCTTTTGCTTTCCCTGTTAAACTGCCTTTATCTCAACCCATCAGTTTTCTCACTTTTACCCTTCTGACTCTGTCCCTCATCCCACCTGGGGGGAGTGAGTGAGCGGCTGTGTGGTGCTTAGTTGCCGGCTGGGGTTAAACCACGACAATCATGAAGTTCCATGATAACATCAACTTGTTGCTAGGCAGCAGATCAAAAAGCAAATGAAATACTAGGACTTACTAGAAAAGGAATAGAGAACAAAACAGGACATAATTATGACAATGCATAAATTACATGGTTCACCCAGAAGTTGAGTATCATATGGAGCTCTTCTATCAACTCAAAATAGTTACATTAAAGCTGGAAAAGGTTCAGAGAAGAGCAGTGGGGGTGATGGAGTTGATTCTCTATAAGGCACAATTAAGTAGAATGGAGCTCTTCAAGAAATTCTGGGAATGAGTAAATCACTAGAAGTGCAGAGAGGGCAGACCGGGATGGAGAATAAGATTAATTAGGGACTATCAGTTGAACCTAGCAGGAGCTAGAGGAAGCAATTCTTCATGCAGTGGGTAGTAAAGACACTGCCAAAAGATCCTGAGGGTGCAAGAAGTTGATGGTGCCTGGGGCAGGCTGGATGCATATTTGGAAAAGAGATACACTGCATGCTGACATATAGATAAATTGCTACACAACAAACCACAAGTGATTAGAAGGTAGAGTATGAAGGCAGTGGGAAGTATTGTTTATGCTTGATCTCTTTTGTTTTGTTTTGATGGTTGTTGTGTGTAACTTGTGGCCACTCTTAGAGTTAGAATACAGGAGTACGCTGAAATGATAAACTGACTTCAGTTTAGCTTTGTCTGTGATAGAAAGGAATATGATGCTATTTCAGAGAAATCAAAAAAACTGTTATCTGACACATTCATCTTTAAATTTTCTGATTTTTGTATTACAGGGATAAGTAAATTTTTGCAAGTCTCTGGTAGTTGTGTGAATTTTCAGAAATGTCTTTTAATAGGAAAAGATAGCACCATAAACCTATAAAAATGTCCCATTCAAATGTCTCAAATTAAAAATATTCCTAAAGCATTAAATAATATACACCTAAGCAAAAGCATGTCTTGGTTGTAGAGTTTTCTTCCCCTTGCAAGAAAACTTACTTCTCAATAGAACTGAAGTGCTTTAAAATCCCTCTGTCAGGAGAAAAAAAAAAGAGATTTCTCAGTTATGCTAAAGGCTCCTTTATGAAAATATGTATGTGAATTGTAAAACTGTTAGTTGGAGGAATTGTTCTTTGGATGCCAGTTCTGTATTGGCAGTCCGATAACTGTGATTCCATAGTGCTAAATATTCAAAGGACTTTTGTAAAAGGTGGTGGAAGGTGTTCTATAAAAGCAAAACTGTTCTTTATGAAAACTTTGTTTCCATACACAGATAGCCATTTGGAAGAATTTCCTACTCTCCTTCATTGTGCAGCCAGATTTGGATTAAAGAACCTTGCAACATTTCTACTCAATTGTCCTGAGGCCATACGGGCTTGCAAAATAACCAACAAATATGGAGATGATCCAGCAAGTATCGCTGAGAAGCACGGGCACAGGGAACTAAGAAAATTAATTAAACAATTGTCAGTAAGTCCATATGCTTTTTCATTTGTCATCTATAACCAGGGGACTATGATGTTTTACTACTGAGATTCCATAGTATCTCATCTTGTAAAGCCTAATATATTGTAGTCCTTCTGTCTGAAAATATTATTATACTCCTCCTGTCTCAGAAAGAGGGGTCAAAATGGGGTGCAGCCACTTTGTTTGTGCACTGTCATAATGGAGAACAGTTTTTGTGCTGCTTGAATTTTAGGCATGTAATGGAATGAGAACAGTGAATCAGAAGTACCTCACGTGGCCTAGCTAGATTGGTGTTTTCATCACCCAGACAATGGTTATATTGTAAGTAGTCTAGCCCAACTGTCTAGAGCAGGAGATAAAGACTTCTTTAAAAGTCACTTTAAAAATGACTCTGAACTCTCTTAGCATTGTCACTCTTCAGCACTCAACAAAGAGTGGTTGCCCTGCCTTGGCTGTCCACTCCACTGTGAAGGAAGGCTAAATTTTACCACCCTTTGTTAGATGGAGTAAATCTTTCTTCAGTTGGGATGCAGGAGGTGTTTTGGGCAATAGTTGCCTTTCCACGTGAAAGATAATAATAGAATAAAGGTCTGTGCATAGTTCTAGCACGCAAACTATTGCCAATAAAGTCTAACAGAATTGGCAGTATAAAAAGCAATATACTGTAGTAACATTTGAGAGGTTTAACCAATTTTAAGTCTTTATTGTGCTAACTATAATATAAGCAGAGATGATAATTCTTGCCCCAGAGGTTTTAAAGCCTAGAGAACAAATTATGTAAATTATATGTCGAAAGAAAGAAGACAGGATGTGAATGTTGACATAAGGAAGCCTATGTTGTGAAGACCTGGCACAGCTTTGCTGATGGTGTGGCTGTGTTTTTTTTTTTTTTTTTTTTGTGTGTCAGACTCCATGTTCACAGACAAATGGTAACAACAGACATGTAAGAGGAGAAAAGACAAGGAGTGTGAAAGCCAGAAGTTTCACTTTTCTGTTAACCAATCACCTTGATGTGACCATGGATAGACATAAGACCAAAGATGGCATCTGAAGAAATATAAGATAATAGTTGTGTAGATTACATAGGGGAGAATGTTTTGTATGACTAAGGAGGAAAATGCAAGAAACCTAGGGGTAGTTTAATGTAGAAAGAGATATCATAAAGAATGGAAACACTGGCTGACTGAGGTTAGTTATTAAAATTCTAGAGCAAGGACATACGAATTGGTCAAGTTTTTTCTTTGATACAGTTGCAATCTAACGTAAAGGTGAAGGAGACGCATTGGGAAAACTGAAGACAAGTTTACTGTCATCAGTGTTGAACCATCAAGATGGCTTTAGCGGTGTTTTATGAGAGGATTTTTTTTTTTTTCAATGAGTTCAAGGGGAAGAAAACTGTGAACCCTAGAGCCTGAAAGTAAGGCATTTTGGCAGTGGTCAAGATGCTGAATGAGAATATGCTATTTACCTTTTTGTTGTTGAACAGCTTTCAATATGGGCTCTGAAAACACTGAGGGTGGGAGAATATCTGCAAAGCAGGTATTTCTCCTTTTCTAATACTGTTAAAGAAAGCTTATACCTAATCGAGGATGTGATCTGGTGTCTTTTCTGAAGTGACGGAATATTTCCTTGCATTTACTGGACAATGAATCTGATCAGATCTCAAAAGCACTGCAGAGATTTTTGTATTGATGGAGTGCGAATGGGTGTTGTTCTACAGAGATGATGCTTTTTCCTCGGTTTTTGATGCTGTAGTTGAGATCAAATTTAACTGAAGAAAATGTGATCCTCCTTACCATCCAGCATAAAGCTGTCCACAAAACCAGGCTGTCTTTCTGGCTCAACATGTTAGTAATTTCACATTTAACAAATTTCTAATTGCTGTAGTTGTCTTGCAGTCATCCTTGCGCTGGTCAGAGAGCTCCTGCCAGCAGTTGTCTGATGTATAAGGTCAGGCCCCTCAGCTCTTAGAGTTTACCAATTTGCCTTGAAGAGAATGGAACTGTGTTCCCCAACATCCCTACCTGTGGATCTAGCTAGATGCCATCTTTGTATGGTCAGGTACCTCCAGTACACACTATGTGTAAAGGATTGGTAAGACTACGCATAATGTGAATAAGGTGATATTTAACTGTCACTGAGATACCTAGATTTCTTTTCTAAGGTGGTCACGTGAGTCAGAGTTGAGCACGGAAACATAGTTTCCATGGTTAATTTATCATGTTTAATGATAACGGTTAATTCCGTAGGACACTTATTTTTTTTGCACTAGTGTTATAGAAACTCACCCCCCAGCACTTCAGATGTGTCTTCGTTGTGAACCCCACATGGGACTGGAGGCTTCAGAAAATGGGTAACTTTCTTTTTATCCTTAGAAACACACTCATATTCAACGTCATGCTATAGTTTGGGGCGCCTATAAGAGAAGACATAAGCACACATGGTACAGACAGACTACAACTGATAAGCATTGAGAGAGTACGTTGCAATTCTATAGTCTTTGTATATTTTGGTAGACTTTGTCGGTGATAGAAGGCAGTGTTTGTGAGTGATATATTTCACTCTAAAAAGCATGCAAAGTATATGCATACCTCTGATTAGCTTCTCTTTTTTAGTAGGATTATTAATTGTCCTAATAAAGTCTCAGTATAAAATTATCAATCTAAACCATGGATTTATAATGGTAACTCTGACTTTATACAATGTAATTTTTCATTAAAACAGTTCCTTCATGGTACATATCTGCTATTGTTTGCATGTAAACAGTTCACAATGGTTGTTCTCTGCTCATGATGACTGCTCTCTTAAGTGTGAATACTTATACCAGCACTGAAGTAAAAGCAATTCTACTACCACCATAAGCATGTGTGGTCTGGTTAGGACGTGCAATTGTACTAGCCATTTTCAGTTGATTCAAATGGTGTGGCTTACTAATCCGACACAAGTAAAAACTGGAGCATGTTCAAGTCTGCCAAATGTGTAATATGGTATTTTAGAAATGTTAGCTCCAACCGCTGGAAGAAAAATGGCTTATTTGTGTCCCCTGTAATAGCACACTTAAGAACAAAAACACTTACTGTACTTCTGTAATTGATGGGAATGTGGAAAAGAAATATTTGCATGGCTCTAAGCCAAGCAGAATTTAGTTTAATCACGTTCCAGAAACTTCCCGTTACAACTGAAGTATTGAAATTGCTCATTATTACAATAGAAGTACTTTTGTATTTGGCATACCTCTCACTTTTAAAATTGTTACCTGTGTTTTGCCATTCCTTTAAGGAATAGCCCCAAAATATACACAGTAATTCATCACTTCTGTCTTAAAGAGCAATAGGGTTCCAGAAAAATGAGTGTACTAAAACGTACATTCAATTTGTCCAAAATCCTATAAAGTGTCTTTCATTTGCCTTTGTGCTGGGGAATCCTTAGGGGAGTAAGAATTACCTGAGATGGTTAGAGAGAGAGAGAGAGAGAGCAGCAAAAGAAGAAGTGGCAACACCACAGCTACTATTTCTACCCTCAAGCCCAGGGCTTTGCTATGCAGCCCTCTTTGATGGCTGGTGAGCAGATCTGTGCTCAGGGCTTTTTGGTGATGCAGCTTTGCTGGTAATGCCCTTCAACTCCCATGTCCAGCAGGCTTACTGGAATGGTGCTCAGGGCTCTGTTGGCAAAAGTGAGCTGTAGGAGCTGTCTAACTCACACATTGGGTCATCTGTATGGCGCAAGTTCCCTGTCCTTGTTCAAAGGGAAAAACTTTTCCGGAACTGGACACCGACAGTGTTGATGTGCGGAGTGTTACAGCCACAGAAGGCAGATCTCGAGTGCCTGGTGGGCTTGCTGGGAGCTGGTCTCCTGACTTGTGTCAAAACAAAGTACAAAGGAAGCATCACATAACATGTGGCATGCTTCTGCTGATACAGCTATATGAATGGGGGGGGGGGGGGNTTAGTACCATTGTTATATGCAGGGTCATTAAATGCTAAAACATCACAACCTTTAAGAACCTGTATAAATGTGTGCTCCCACAAGTGGTAGTGTCTGCCTTCTCCGTCAGAATCCTGCACTTCAAACACTCCTTGAAAATGTTCCTTTTGTGCTGAGGGAACACTGCAAGATGATCCATTTGTGTTAAAGGTACTAAATTGATGGAGCTGTCCCTGAAAGAGTCTTTAATGGGGATTATGATAAAGCTCAGTGTCAAATATGCTAGCAGTTTATTAAGCAAATTGTATTTTTCTTGCATTTTAGCACAAAGCCACTTAAATTGGACATTCATTTCCAATTTCTACATGTTTCATTATAGTTTAGATGAAGTAATTCCCTCTTCTATAGCATAAGAGGGATATCACTTAACATTCTGCGATAACATCCTGAATTGTTACTTTGTCCTGTGATTTTATTCCTCTATAGAACCAAGTACTTGAATATTTTCCATAATTGCTTTTAGGCTGAATTGCTTTTATCAAATGTGTCAATTTGAGACTAGTAAGAGACATTCAGTAGGAATACTGGCAAGAATCCTTGTCTCAGTATCTGAACAGGGGAAACGATGAGCCTTTTGAGTTTAGTTAATCCAGCTGATGGCTCAAAAGCCAGTAAGAAAGGCTGAAGTACTTTTGCTTTTCGTTAGCCACAGGCTTGAAACGTATCTGTGGTCAGTTGTTACAGTACCCGTGATAGGTGGTACCTAGTTAAGCTGCAGTAGTTTGCTCGGATGTTGGGGCCCTATTTCAGATGTTTGTCTTTTGTGTATGCTCTGTCCCTGAAAGCTGCTTTGACACTAGCTTGTTGTTCTTGTTGCCAGCTGTGGTCTTCTAAGCCTACGTAAAAGTGCCACCTCCAGAAAATAAAGAAATCGCTTAAATGAAGTTCTTATCCAGCACACAAAGGAAGAATTTAAAAAATAAATGAGAGAAAATTTCTAAGCATTAAGTGACTAATGAGGGGAGTATGTTCAATTTGTGACCTAACCATGTAAAATTGGAGGTCACACTGATAGCCAGTTTAGGCATTTATGCTTTGGTAGAGTCATAATTCTTTGTTCCAGCACTTTGGGTTGCTAATTTCTCCCTTCTTTTACTAAGAACTGTGCTGCTGAATGTGTCGTAGTCGGAAAGATTACTGTGTACCACTTGTAGTATACATCACAGTTTCTATGAAAAATACAATTCAGAAAGTGTTTTATTGGTTGTTTAATGCAAATAACTTCTGATTGTTGGCTTTGGCCTTTAAAGCCGATTCCTAGGGGTGACATAAGTGTTATTTAAATTTAAAAATTGGAACAGTCATTTCATGTTGCCACCACACAGTCGAGACAACACAAATTCATTTTTATTTTTAAAATACTTTCTAACGTTTCAGAATTGGTTGCCTGAAATCTAAGGCAGAAAATGCAGATTAATTGAGCTTTTTTTAACCTGCCCAGGGTCTGTGGCCAGGCCTGTGACAATCCATGGCAGAACAGCGGACTGATGGAAGAATCTTCTTCCTCTGCCACCAGCAAAACTCTGTCTGGATTTCTTGTTTAATACAATTTTCTGCCTGCCTGCTTCAGGTACTCCTTAAGCAGCTATTGAAAAAATAATAGGTCTTTTAATTCTGTACATATTGATGAAGCTACTTTCAAATTGCATAGATTAAGACAGTGCCCTGGATAGGCCTTTCATAAGAAGCCTGTTTTTTCCAGAAGGGAGAGTTACATCAATTCCTTTCTAACTCTGTTGAGGTACATCCTGCAAAGTCTAGATCTGTAGTTACTGAGTTCACTGCTGTTAGCAGTTCCTTCAGTAGTAGAGAGAAACGTTATCATACAGGTGGTCATAATTTTCACTCTGAGCTTGTTTTATGGAAGACATGTGTTTTAAATAAGTTGGGGGAGCAGGGAGTTTTTGGTTTTGAAATGCCAAGCTATATTTTTAGAAATCTTAGCAAACTTAAAGGATGGGCGGGGATGTAGGTTGGCAAGTAATTCATCATTGTACACCTCTCCCCTCTCATCTCTGTCTTATTTTGAAGGGAATGGTTGAAACAGAATACAGAATTTCTTCAAGTATCTTCAACTTGATGAAATAGAAAAGAATCTACAGCAGTGTACTGTAGAAATTGAGGGTACTTTTCTCCTCAGTTGTTTTATGCAAAAAGAATCTTACCTGGCTTTGCAGGTGCTATCACCAAACGACAATAAATCTTTAGACAACAGGAATCCCTTCAACAAGGATTCTCATTATTTGCTAGGGAGCTCTAGAAGTTCATCAGGAATCAGCTTTTTTGAACACAGAAGTATTATTCTTACATTTATGTTTAACCTTGTGTTTCTATAAAAGGCTATATGATATGGCAGAGCTCCCCAGCATGAAACTATTATATTTTTAAATTTGGTTGCAATATCTTCCTGAGCTATTAATTTTCTGCTGGGGAAGGACCACATGTAGAAAGATAAAGTGGATATATGTTAAAGAATCTTAAATGAAATTAATCTGATTGCTATCAATATTTGTTTAATTACTTTAAATGCTACTGTAGTATTGCACTGGCCCATAGCTCATTACTTTCAAATAGCTGGAAGAGTATATGAAAGAGAAGAGGATTAGTCTGGTTTCTGAAATTTGTACTAATCCACTAGTGATTCCTTGGTGAAGCCCACTGGGACTTTATTCTTGCCACAATATTTTAATGTTCAGAAATGTTGGTTACATGCATCCTTTGGTACACTGGAAGTTACTTAACTGAAAGTAATAAGTGAACATATTCTTTGATACTTTTTTAGGGACTGGATATTCACAAATCAAATACTTAAACTTCTTGAGGAATTGGAGCTAAGTCCTGTGAGCTTCTGCCAGCTGATATGCAAATGTTATCCTATGATTTCTGTCAGATGTTTGTTCACTGGGTTCTCTTTCTTTCCCAAAATTGCTTGTGGAGAGGCTTCCCATTATCAGTGCTTGGTGTCTTATGTTTCAGATTTGGTTTGGGGAGTTTATTATTTTCATTTTTACTAGCTGACAAAGTTTCCCTCCTCTCTTTTTCACATGTTCTCAGAGGGACATGCTCCCTGTAAAAATAACTTGCTGGTATATACTGCCTTTTGAGGTAAGACAATTTGTGTTTTAGTGAAGAGATAAGGTAGACTGAGCATGGAAAAGCTTGGCTTTAAGGAGAAAAGGCTAGACTTCTCACTTTTAAAAAATCACAATCATTACACTAAACACATTTTTAAAGTTTCTGTGTAGACTTTTCTTCAGGCTAGAACCTTGCACCTTAACTGTGATTAAATCTTCTGTCATAACTATGCAATTGAGTATAACCTTCTTGCAAAAAGAATGATAAATGGAACTGCAGATTTGGAAACCTTACTTCTGTATGACATGCCTATTGACATTTGTATGTAACTTAAAATGAACTAGGATAGTTTTTCCAATGAATTGTCTGATATTTTGTCTCATCTTTTGATATTCTGTAACCATATCAGTGACACAGTGGAAGTCAGCTATTTGCAATTCACCGTTTCAAAAAGCCTTTACAATTTTTAAGGGAAGCTTGAATACTAATGGAATATCAGGCAAAATGCTTGTGAATTGTGAAACTTCCCTGCACCGACTGTTCCAATAACTATTATTATGTGAGAAGGTTGCCTTTCTTCTTCCTCAAACACAGACATCTCAGAAACCATTACAATGCAAAGGAAAAGATGAAATGATCTAAAATCATCTGCTAGCTCCAGGTTTACTACAGAAGGAAGGATTGCTGGGGCATTCCAATGGAAAGTCTAGAAGCAAGTTTTGGGTCTCGCCTCTGTCAATTGAAGCAATTTGAAGGTAAATATATAACTGTCAAAAAGCAGCTTTACCTTGATATAGTATATGCTCTCACTGAGGTTATCTGGAGTATGACCTTTGGCTGCCTCGTGGTGATCTGGAAGGAATCAAACATCTGTCATGTCTTACACGTTGTTGAGCACAAAAAAAAAAAGGCGTATCAACACCGCCTTTCTCCAGCCCCTCAGAAGGGGAAAAACAGAAACAAAAAAAACACAGAGCAAAACTGTAATAAGGGTTTTTCAGCTTCATGGGGGAAAACGAAGGAAAATTAGGAGGGGAAAGGAGCTGTTAAAGTTATTGTGATAAATATAATCTGTGAGCCAAAACCACCTAGCTTTTGAGTGACATTGTGAGATTTGAAGGGAGCTTTTTGATCTCGAAGCCCTAAGAAAAACTAGGTGGAGATGCAAGAATTAATGAATAAAGTTAGGTAAGAGGCTCGCCATGTCCTTAGCAATCTGAAGGTTCAGAGCTCTGCATAGATCTAATAGTGACTTACCAGACTTTCCTACAGCTGTAATTTATTGCTTAATTAGAAAAATTGTCTTTAGGCTCTACATCAATAGAACGACCATTAGGGAAAGGCATTTCTCAAAGCTACCAAACCCATTATATGAAACTGCTTAAGAAAATCCATTTCTGCCCTGCATAGTGTTAGTTCTGTTTAACACAGCCATGTACAATCTCAATTTATAATTCTGTCTGAGGACCCTGCACAGAAGGCACACTCTTTATTTTGCCTTCTATTCTTCCTGCCCCCATATATTGTTTTACAATAAATGATTCAGTATTTCATTGCCAGGACTCTGGGGTGTCCAGCAATAATCATTTCCTTTTCTTATGTTTCGTGCTAACTTAGAAATGGTTTCTGAGTTCCCACACTCTAACAAACTCAGAACAACACGCAGCGATTGACATATATATGTTCACTTTCATGAAGAAAGCCAATATATTAATAGATTGCTTTATAATACGTGTTTAACCATCACAATCACTATAATTGAAATTGTATGCTGTGTCTGTAACAGGCATGGGCAGCCTTCCTCAACCGCATGAGCCACATGCCAGAATTTTTGTGTGGCTGGCAGCAGCAGTATACCTATGTCAGAGGTTTGGGAGTTGTTCTCAGGCAGAAGTTGTTAATGGTTCTCTACAGCTCTTACTGTGAGTGTGAGGCATATAAATGGATCTTAGCACTCTCTGATGATGCCAGTCTTATGAGTCACATTGGCTTGATTTTACTTGCTCCTGAGATTTCAGGTTATTTTGCTGCTCCTTTATGGTCTTGGGGTGACCTGGGAGCCATCCTTGAAGTATTAGAGAACTGCTTAAGACCTGCAGTTGGCCACCTGCAGCCTCCTGAATTCCAACTGAATTAATCTGCTGTTAATAAATACCACTTTCTGAGAGCCACAAGAATGAAAGTAGGCAAGAAAGTCGCCTGCCATATGGAAGACACTAGCAAGTTCCTTCAGGCTACCTAGGAAAACACAGAAATCAGTATCTGTACCTGGCATGGAAGTAATATAATAAGTGTGATTCCTAATTGGATCACTTAATCAAACCTTCAAAGATCTTTTTTTAATGAGATATATTTTTTAAAAATGCTGCCAGTTGATAGCATGTACTGTGTTACGTAAATGGGTCAAAGGATTGAACAAAAGTTTCCATGGAGACTATATATGACTCTGAGGTGCTTTCCAAATTAATTAAAGTTTTGTGTTGCAAGGAAAAGAGGTTAAAGGTGACAAAATCTAGTACTGGTCTATAGATCAGCAGTCAATTCTGGCCAGCTTCTGGTCATCGAAGTTATAACTGTAAAATCTAGTGATTTTTATAGATGTCTTTTGTTCCTCTCTTCAGAAAAGTTAAGCAAGACAGACCTATGTGCAGGCCTGAGCTAATCATGCACGTACAGAAAAAGAAAAAAGCCTCCTTCTGGAAAATCAAAAATAGATAATTTCAGAATTCTGAAAGCAATCATGATTGAGCTTATTAGTGAGAACTGTTCACTTCCTTTTTTCCAGATTATTAAATAAAGAGGGTTTTTTATTTTTTAATTTTTCTTTTGTGCATGTTAAATGCACCCATGTAATGCAAAGAGGAAGATGGTATTTCTTACTAGTTTTTTAGTAAATAAAATTACAAAGAAGCAAGTCTGCATGTACAGTACATTGGGACTGCATTGTGTTGTGGCTCATGAAATATGATGTGTTTAGTTAGAGCTTGGGCACTCAGTGAAACAGGCTTCTGTCAGACCCTTGACTGTGAATCATTACTGAAGAACAAATAATGCGCAGTGCCAGGAGCAAAATGCAGCACATTGTTCAGGCAGCACTTAACTAGGAGGAGTAGTTAAAAGACTTATT
>WAAD01014220.1:0-60250 GCA_013389945.1 Fregata magnificens
TGCCACTGCCCAAGAATTCCCATCTTACCATTCCGATCATAATGCACTCACCAACTTTCATTCCTTGTATTTTAAGGACATCTGAGGTCTAAACCCGAGATACCCCGAGCAGATTGGCATTGTGTACCACAGATTAGCCTGCACAAAGAGCCCGCATCCCGGGAAAGTTAAAAGAAAAGCCTGTTATAAAGCGCTAGCAACAAATTACTACTTCAACGCTGGATTAAATTTAAAAGCTCTTCACAGAGCTGCAGATAAATCCTATATATTAGAAGAAACCATAAAAGTACTTGTTCAAGAGCTAAAGGCACAAGTGGAAAGTTGACCCCAAAGATTTTTTTTTTTTTTTAATAGCCTGCTAAGTTTATAAAATTTCTGAAGATGTAGAGAGAGGGTTACATTACTTCTGTAATACTCAACAGTACAAAGTGAACACGTGCGGGTTTGGCCGATTAATGAAGTTAGACCAATCTGCAGCAATCAATGCAATTCATTTAATAAAGTGACAGCCAGGTTTGTTGTCTGTTTTTTGGGGGTGATTTTCTTGTTTCTTTGCTTGGGGTTTTTTTGGTGGGTTTTTTTTTTCCCCTCCTTTTAGCCAGCCCAGCAAATGAAGCAGGATGGTTTCTCTTTCACCACTCATGCACACAGTGGGAAAAACATCGATCCCATCCTTATTTTCCTTTTCGCACAGAGCCATAAGCACAGGTACAGAATGGCATTCCTCCCAACCTGGCGCCAGGCATTTACATGAAAATCCCCAGCAGCTACCCTGAAGGCTCAGGATGCTCTCTCCCTGGTCAGGACACAGCATTTTCCTTTCGGTTCATAAAAATATGTGTGGTCTGTTCATGTTTTATCTTTTCTTTCTGCGCATCTATTATTTTATATTTCTAAAATACAGGGCTTAGACATTGCAACCACTTCACTTGGTCGCTGGATATGTATACATACGTATATCTGCATGGAGGGACATACAGAGAAAGGAATGCTGCTGCTCCTCCCTCCCCCTCCCTGTCCTTTATCCTGGTAGCCTATTTTAATAAATAATTATAGGCAGCTAAAGGATTTGTTAATTCCAAAAGGTCTCCCCTTCACATTTCTTAGAGGTTCAGCTCAAGGAGACACCATGATAATAAGGCTGACTTGGCATCCCTACTTCACAATGTCATTATGAGCTAGCATTTAAAATGAAAAAATATGTATATTATACCTAAAAGCATTACAAGGTTACAGTCTCATCTCAGAATATTTAATGCTGCTGGGAAAGCAGCGTTGTTGCACTGAGGAGGAGGTAAAGAGGGGGAAGACGAGAAAAATCCTTTCTGAAATACAAGCTCAGAAAAAAAGATGTTAGGAGCAAGCATGGAGTTCATTTGCATTTCCAATGACTAGGACTAATCCTCCGCTACCACATTTATATTTTCTTATTACTTTTCCTAATTATCTTCTTTTTTTTGCCTCATAGCTTTTTCTCCTCTCTCCATTCCCTACTCCTCCCCGTTTCCAAATACACAGCGTGTTATTGTCTGGCTTGGGGCCGGACGACCAAGGGCTAATGATGGCCCGTCGCGCCGGTCCGTACAGCCCCTTAAAAATAAGGGGGTGAGGGCGGGTGGGTGTCCCTGTGCCACTGCCCCCCAACCCACCTGGGCACCCACAGCAGCCCCTCTCAGAGCTTGGGTGCCCTGCCGCGGCAGCAGGGAGGTTCGCTTTGTTAGAGTCTGTTAAGAAACATTTCTGGGGTCGAGTAAGAGCAGAGGATTTTTCGCCAGGTCCTTGGGGCACGGTCCAGGCAGCGGGCCCCACCCCGGTGGGGTTGGGGGGTGCCCCCCCGGCGAGGGGCATCCAGGGGCTCGGGGACCTCCCTGGGATGGGGAAGGCTGCACCCACCCTGCAGCACACCCCACACCCCACCCCCCCCAAAAGCCACCGCTGCCCCGCTAACTGCAGGTGCCACCACCGACTGAGACCGGAAAATAAACCGGACCCCATCACAAAAGAGACGGCCACCCAATGCAGCTATTATTGAAAAATTTAGCTTTATCGTCATATTGAGACCTTTCTAAAAACTAACGCAGTTTAATCTTTAAAGCCCTATTCAAAATGGCACTTAGCTGAGAGTTAGACATGAAACTGGAGCTATATCTTAATGTTAATATACATCCTCTATCTTTGACAAGTAAATTACATTACTAAATGCCTGTTTGAGACCAGCTACTAAACTGCTATTTCAATATTATCCTAAAATTTGTTAATAGCAGCTCTTTCAAATAAATTAAGTGATAATGAAAAAAACGTCCTGCTTTGAATTTATATATATTTCAGCAGAGAATAATGTTTTATTTAAAATAGTTACAGTGCGCCTTTTGATTTAGAGTTTAAAGTAAATAATATTTGTACATCTAAAACATACTCAAGACAAATGAAAAGCCTCTAGATGCTTTTGTATGAGATGCTGAAGAGCTCTACAAACTTAAAAGCACAACCTCAATTAAGCCCATCTTCATCTGGAAAAAAAATTAGCAACTGAAAGCTGAATATATTAGATAATGCACACTTGCAGAAGAGCATTCTCTTAGCAAAAAATTCTTGATAACCAACCTAAAGCTGGCCTTAGAGTTGCTCAATGCTAATTTTGTTTGAAACTGTTTAACTAACTATGAATAGATATCCATATTCAACAAAGACATAATTAATGGCAACCTTTTCTTCTGCTTAGAAGACATCATAACAAGCAGAAAAGTACAAAAAGATTTTTATAGTAACTAATTTAAGGACAAAGGGTTGACCTCTAGCATTTCATTAAATAAACTGAGCGAATAAAAGAAGAGTGACAGTATTCATCCTTGTTCAATTCAAGCAGCCAATTTCAAAATGCAAATCATAATCTGCAGATGTTGGAGCCTGATATATTTTTTTAAAATATCATTTGTTCAATTTAAGAACATCAGACATTTGAATTTTAAATAAAAATCAAAACCAATTCCCAGCTTCAGTTTTAGGCGTAGCGTGACTGTACACGCAGTGCTGCGGAGGTCTGCGGGTTAGCCGGGGCTCCCCTCCCTCCCCAGCCGTTTGAAACTCGCCGGGTGAACCATTCATTTTATATATTATTTCCAAAACCTTTTAATGGAGAAGTTCGATTAAGCTGCACATTATTTCTGATTAGCAGAGCCGGTAAGTGCTGCTGCATTTACAACCCGGGTACGCAGGATGAGAAAAGCCACAAGCCGAGCCCACCGAGCTCCTCCATCCTTCCCACCCATGGAGACCCAGCACCCGAGCCCAGGTAGCGCGCATCAGCCCGAGAGGCAGAGGGTGATGGATGCGGCCCCCGAACCACGATGCGACAGGGCTGGTCTACCTGCGGAGGAGAGCATCCTTGCTCCGGTCCCCAAAGGCAGCAGGAGCCTGGAGCCCCTGCCTGGGGAGAGATGCAGTGGTGCACCCTAACCAGGGCACAGGTAAGAAACAACAACAGGAGATGAATTCAGTCTGAATTTGGCAACACAACCCCAAACCTCCGCAGCCTGGGTTTTTACCTGGGTGCCAGGGGAGAAGGTGTGGTGGGAAGAACGGAAATTTTGGCTGGACTGTGAGTGATCTGCAATCTTTTACCTTGGGAGGAATTAGGTCTCAACCCAGCTCGACACGTAGCACACACTTGCCTTCCACATGGATTTAGGGGCAGTTAAGCATGTGCTGAGGCATGCCGCTCGGATGGGAGAGCCAAGGGGAGGCATCCCCAGTTCAGCAGATATTACGTACTTTGCCAGCTATGGATCCGCAGCTTAAAGTCTGTCACATCTATTGAGGGTTTCCTTCTTCATTCCCATGCTTTAATAAGACTATTTTAGCATTTCTTACCTTAACAAACGGAAGTCACAGAAGAGCTGCTACGAGATGCTTTTAACATGTCTAAAGAGACCAGAAGACGCCTTGCCACATCTGACACAATGGTAACACGAGTTCCTCCCTCTCCAGTTTCTACATCAAATCCGACAGCTGTTTACAAGTTTGTGGAGGATAACCCACAGGGCATGGCATCATCACAGGAGCCTGCAAAAATACAAAGTTTCTCTTAGGAAATTGCTTCGGGGTGTTTGGAAGGGTTTTGGGGGAAAGCAAGAGATTTTGTTTATTTTGACCGTTTAAATACATAGACCCGCGGGACGAGTCTCTGGCTTCGCTGAACTCGGCCGTAGGCTACAGTGGACCGACACCGAAGTCTCCTCAGCAAGTAATTTCCTTCCTTTTTTAATAAACAGAAAATATCCCAGGTACCCATCACACAGACCTTAGTTATTGCTAAGTTGCAACGAAGAACAACATTTGTAAAAGCATGTATATTAAATTACTGTTGTTTAGAACTCAGTGATTCACAGTACATAGAGAGGAACTGAAATAAACGGTCAGGAGCATCACTTGGGAGAAGAGAGCAGAATTGCGCCGTGGCTGGCAGTCGGTGCTCTTTCACCCCAAGCAGAGCAGAGTCATTTCTGATATGCAAAGCACAGGGTTTTTTTGCCAGACCCTTCAAAAAGCGCCGTTCAGGAGCGGCCGGCGCTGGCGCTGGGCATGGGGAGCGAGGAAGGGCCCAGGTCTTGCCAAGCGCCTGCAACCCTCCTACACAAACAGACCCTGCAGCTGTCGCGGGGCAAAATAAATGACTTCCGGAGGTTACGGAGAATAAATGAATTCATTCATGCAAAAGTGAAGGGGACATTGTTTTCTTCCTCCTCAAAAAAAATCCCCAACAACCTATATATTAAGGTATCAATGAACAACAAATTCATTCTGTTATGACACAGGAAATCTAAAACAGAATAGGCTGCAAAACAAACTCTATTTATCTTCGCCACACATGCAAAAGAAAAAATTTCTCTTGTTAGCTGTTCTGATTAGAGCGTTCTTTGACTGGCGGTTTTGGCTCACATGCCTCTTGACTAGCACTTAGAATTCAAGCCACACATAGAGAATTTTTTTCCTGGTGCTTTAGCAGTTGATGCTAACTTCTTAGATTAAGATTGTTTCCTTAGGTTTATCCTCTTCAGTGACAATGTGTGTACAATACGCCTTTAGAGCATATTTAAAATCAGGCTGCAGATGCGCATAATCTCTGTCTTCCTGCATTACAAACAGGAGACATGGAGGTTCGTGGGTTTTTTTTTTTTTTTTTAAAGGAAGAAGAATTACTGAGAGAAACTGAGCCTCTCGTTTTCACTTTGGCAACCTTTGTTTTTATATTAAAAAAGCAGAACTGAAACTGGAAACACAGACTCAAGCCAGACCCTATTTCTCGAAATAAGGCAGTAGCCACAGCTGAGCAGAAGACCAAGCCACCTCCACCAGCCCCTGGCCCTTTCCTCCCGTGTGCCAGGGAGACTGGAAGCCTCCAGCACTCCTCAGTTCCATCCTTTCCCCACCAACCCTGAGCACCCCCATCAGCTCCATAACACGTTTGGCCACACATTTAGCCTGAGCGGACACAGCACCCCCAGACCAGACCCCGGGAAGGACAGAGGTGCAGTGGGTGCTTCTGGCACAGCATCTTCTGCTTCTACATCCCTGGAACAAACACCACCCATCCCGTCACAGCAGCACAAGGGGCAGAGGAAGGGGCAGCCACGGAAACCAGGTAAGACCTTCGCCCTGGCTCTTGCTGTCAAACAGCCCCATTGGCTTACGCTCGTGGTACCTGCAGGGTTGTAGTCCAGCACAGCAGCTCTCCATCCCACCCTGCTGCCTTGCAGAGCTGTTCCCTCCTGCCCTTCCACACGCCCCCTCGGCACCGCAATGTACCTGCTTTTCTGAACCCGCTCTGATTTTCTGTTCAACACTATAAACCCAAAGTGTGGCCGAGGAACATAGCCCATATTGCTCTTATTTCTAAAACATTTATGCTTAGCTATTTTCCCCAAGTAACATTAAAAAAAACCCTCTCAAAAATGAGTGTAATGGGTCAGTCCTGCTATAGAAATGGATTTGTACACTTGTACACAGCTGCAAGAAGCAGTCAGCTTGCAGGGGAATAATCCAAAAGGTTTTAATTAGAGAAAGCAACAATAAATAGAAGAATACAAGCTTGGACGAGAACACTTGAAAGCAAAAATAACTCTGAAAGATGAGATACATTTGTGCTTGGAGGGGAGATCTCCCTCCAGAAGGCCAGACATGAGCATTTTTTGCCTGGCCCAGCAACCCCAAAAGAAAGCACAAAGCATTCCCCAGCACCAGTGTGCCCTCCTGCGCCGGCCAGCCCTCCCAAATCAAAGGGGCTCTTTAGGAGAACAAGCCCAGGCGATGCCCTGCACATTAATGCAGAGCACATCTCTGAACCCATGCGCAGCCGAGCCAGGAGCCCACCCCTTCCGTCAACTGGTGACTTCCTAAGTGTCCCAGACAGCTGCATGTCTGTCTGCAGCGCCCCGAGACGCCTCGTCCTGCCCGGATTTCTTAGGACCGCCAGCTCCAGAGCAGGTCCCCGAGAAAGGCAGGATGCGCCCCCGGCACCACGCCAGGATGCGGCCGGGCTTGGGGGGCCAGGGCCAGGCAGCACGGTCCTCCCCGGCCGCTTCTTTAAACCCATGTCACGCTCCCACAACAACTGCTCCTCTGTGCTTGTTTGAACTGTCCCTCCCAATTAGCGGTAATAAGTGACTCTGTAAAGATGAGCAAACACAGAGCATTCATTAGCCCCGGCGGCCCCCTCCCTCCCGGCCCTGCAGCCCCAGGAGATCCCCAGGGCACTGCTCCGCCAGGGCCCAGAGGATGCTGAGCACATCTCGCCTGGCCTCACCAAGCACCAGCAAAAGGCAAATTAATGACAAGTTCCTCAAAGAGTTTGCCTGAAATTATTTTATTCTGCCCATCTACCCCAGAATTGATTACTCTCGGCTTGAAAATATGTCCAAATCAATACGCTAAAGCTAAGAGCAAAAAAGACATGCTCTAGCCCCATTTATTTAATCCACTTTTTTGAGGAATGGCACATAATTTACCGGGTAGGAATTGCTAAACCTTTCCAGAGCAAGGACTAATGACAAGCTGTGGGAAACCTGCCTCTCCATCCATCTCCCGGCCGAGCCGCGGGTCCCTGCACCCACTGGTGATGACCTTGGCAGCAGCCAAGTCCCTCATGGTGCCAGGTCATGTCCTCCGGCCACCTCACAGTCCCTGCCAGGCAGACAGGTACGGAGACGAGGCACATTGCTGAGGGTGCCAACCAAGGAAACAATTTCAACCCTCCCCTTTAGATGAATATTCTTAAAACAAGAAAAAAACCCCCGCAAGCACCAAAAAGGACAACTGGCTGCCCAAGGTGGCATATACCCCAGTTTATTCATATTTGTGCATCTCAGACCATTTTCTACAGATAACATGGCCTCCAGACCAATACTTGCTCCAGGCTATTAAAGCATAAAACAAACATCCAAAACCCACCTAGAAACAGCTTCCCGTGCTGTTTTACAGCAGCAAACTCCAGGAAAAAAGAAACCACCACTCTACAGCTGTTACATGCACAGGTAGGACAAGCGTCTCACTCCCTCTTGAGATAACTCCCATCAGGCATCCAAAAACTGAGGTACCTTTTCAGAAATGCAGGAGCACTAAAATCTTGTGAAATGACTGCCCAGAAGAGATGTGGGACTCTATAACAGGGCCAGCTGTGAGGGCAGGCACTTTCTTACAACTAGAACAAGAATGAATCTGGGAAGGGGACAGGCAGCGTGCAGGCAGGGTTGTTGGCTTTCCCTGCAGACCTAGCTCTTGTATGGCAAGCTAAAACAACTTTGAAGTAAATGCTAGTTAGGGGGTGAGCTAAAAGTGATGTTGAATGTACACAACAGGAACACTGAAATTACTTGAGCAACATTTGTGGCTGGACTCATCAGTAGCAAAAAAAAAAAATACATGCATTGCCCAGAGTGCCTGAATTCAGTTCCCAGAAGTAAATGGCCTGAGGGACACTTTGCAGGACAACGACGTGCCACATTATCAGGGGGCCGAGACCCAGGTCTGGGGAAATTTCAGCACCACATGCTGCTTTCCACAGAAAATGCTCAAAACCCACCTTGCAGATGACACAAGAGCCTGCTAACTGACCAGTGGAGCAGCGTCTGCAACGCACCCCATTTGCGAATCCTCTGCATGCTCCACAGCATCCTGGATTTTCCAGGGCATTAAACCCTATCACCCCTCAAAAAGCTTCACAGCAGCTGTCATCCTCCTTGACGGGGGTGGATAGATGGGCTTCTCGCTGGAGACCATCAGTGTCACTCTCAAGCTGTCGGTGGGTGAAGGACGAGGCAGCACTGCCTGCACCAGCAGCCCCGCCATGCCCGGGAGGGCAGAGTGGCAACCAGGGAGCATTACTAGCCTGTGCCTGTGAGTTTGTCATTACTTGCCCGAAACAGAGGTACAAGAGCAGCATCTGTCACTAATATGCAGGGGTACGGCAGCACACCTATATGTATACACATCTGGATGGACTCACACATGGCTTCCTATGCACTGCCATGAGAAAATTCAAGGAAAGGACTATTCAGATTGCTTTAAACAAGTGAACTCAAGCCTTCCTACTCACTACGATCCCTTAAAGCAAACATCTTTATGTAAAACAAAGAAATTAAGCAGCAGAGCATTGCAAAATCAAAATCCAGAATTTACTGGCTTCTCCTGCCAGCTTGTAACTTGGGCAAACCCATTCCCGTTGTGCCACGCTGCTCAGGCTGAAGGCTGCTCCCAGCCATGCCCAGGCAACAGGGCTGTCCCTGCTCAGCTGGCACCCGTCTCGCATGGGACAGCCATCATAGGAATGACAGCCACAGCAGCACCCCTCAGGTGTCAAGGACTGGGGGTGCAAAAGCTGTGCAGCATACACACAGCTACAATCCTGATGACGCCCCGTGGGGTGGCCTCCCTGGCTCCTCCATGGAAGCCATCTCCCTTCAGCCTCCGGGCAGCCACAGCAGAAAAGAAAGTGCCTGTTCTGTCCAGGGGTTTCTGACAAGTGCCCCCCCCAGCTGCTCTGCACAGCCCCTCAAGGGCATCATGTTCCCAAGCCCACAGCAGCCCTGAGCTGGAAGGTAATTACTGTTGGCCCCATAAGAGAGACTGCCCTGGGGAGATGCCAGGGCAGGAGAGGGAGCCCAGGGAAACAGCAAAACAAAACAGGGCTTGAAGCAAGGCTTGTTGAACCCCAGCCCAGCTCCTCTGAGCCAGGGGAGGGGAAAAAAGCGACTTTCTATTCTAAAAAAAGGTTGTCCATGCTCTGCATTTCTGGCACTGCAGCGAGCCCAGGGACATCTCGGCCAGGGATCACGTATGAGGGCTCAGCAGAGCCGGGAGAAGGGCTCCTCGCAGGGTGGTTGCAGCCCAGCTGATGCACTGCCTTCAGCTGCAGTTGGCTTTACTTAAGGGGGATTTTTCTACATTAAAAATGCTGGTTCTCTCCCATTCAGGATGGGAACATTCATAAAAAGGGGTCATTCACGATAAATTTGTGAGTGCTGGGTAAAAAAAAAAAATTCAGCCCAGAAGACAACATCGCCTTTATCTTTCAGCGCTGCCTACTGAGCCCCCAGGAGCTCCTCCACAGGCAGTGCACCTCCTGCAGCAGCCTCAGCCAGGGCTCAGCGCAGCCCACCCTGCACCCAGCCTTTATCAGTCGCATTTGCATGGCATTTCAGGCACAGGGCAGGGAGGCGAGAGTCAAAGTGAAAACCGGTGGGGCCAGGGTACCAATTTCGTTACTCATCTCTTGCATATTAACAGGCACAAATCCCCATATGTGGCAGCAATGTAAACTAGTTTTATTACTCAATAAAATATTTGAAACAAAATAAATGGTTTTGTCAAACACTATATCTCCTCAAATAATAATGCACCAGCTTAAAAAGAAAAACAACTGACATTCATATTCTATTGCAAAGTTTTATTTCCCCTCCCAGAGGAGAGGGAAACAGGCATTTCAATTTTGAATTCAAATACTGTATAGGAATACAGTAACTATAGTTCTCAGAGGGTTTGTGCAAATGCCAGCAAAACAAAGCCCAAATCAAATTTATTAGCTGGTGGAGATCTCTAACAATTTTACACAGTGACTGATAAAGCCGTCTGGGAATTCCTTTCAACATTAAGTGATTTAAGGCCCCTACAGAAACTTCATTGTCTGTTACAATATATAAAGAGTTTATCAGTATCAAGTAATGCTAGAACAGCAGCGATCGGGTTGTTTATTATTGCCAGTGTATGCTTTCTTTAATCTGGAAAGCTTAGCAAGAATCCTAATATCCAGAGTCCCGGGGAGAACTATAAAGGGAGGAAGTAAAAATTAATTAAGAACCACAGTCTGTGTTTTAAAGGAACTATCTGTATTTTGATTGCAAGGTTGAGATGCTCACTTCTACTGTAAGTGTGCTTGCAAAAAATGATACATATCTTATTCCCCCACTAGGATCAGCCATTAAACACCCACGATCTGCTCAGCGCAGGGCACACGTGTGCCAAGGAGGACTCCGAGCCCTGCAGACCCTGCAGTTTTTGGACACGGCCAACTCCCACCAAACTAAATGGTGCCAGAATTAGGTTGGTTTTGTGCTGCTGTGGCACCGAGCTGCTTTCTTGGGGAAAGTGACCACGAATGCAGCCTGGCTCCCGCTCTGGGATGAGGCATGCCCTTCCTGAAGATGCAGGGGGGAAGGAAGATGAAGGCACAGCCAGTGCCTCCGGCATCCCACGCTCGGGCAGGGGAGCAGTCGCATCCACCCTGCCCTGCCTGGGCCAGCTCCTTCGTAACCATTTTTAAAAGCAAAACCAGAAATGCACAACTCTGATTACCAGATTTTTATCACGCACATTCATAACTGTCATTTGCATTTTAGTTGTTAAAATATCGGGGTGGGGGTATTTAATCAATCATCATAGCTTACAAAGTCTCAAGTGAGAGAATATTTTTTGATTGTCTCTGCTTGTATCTAAACATTTCACAAACCCAACAGACAGTTCTTCATTTCAATTAGGGGAATGCTGATCATTAGCTAACTAATAAGGACCAATTTTCTGTCACAACTATTTCCTAATTAAATTCAAAACAGAGATTTCTAACCCAGATGGTCAGTGATGCTACAGATTTGTTTAAATTTGGTATCACAGTAACAAACTACTAATTAGGGTTTGTAAATACACCAATTCCCTTATGACTTAGTTGTTAGTAATGCATACAACCGGTTTATTAAAGCACTAATTGTGTCTGGCTTTACTTGGGCCTAACACATAATCCACTTATCACATACTGGTACCAACTCATTTTGAAGGGATTATGAATGAAATCATAAATGAGGTCTCGCATCCAGTTCCCCAGTATTGTTAATAAAGGTTTGGTGTCATATTTAGATGATTTTCTGCCTCTGATGGAGAATGGCACCGCAGCAATGCTGGCCCTCCGTTCTCCAAAGGGTATTTAATGAAAAAAGTTCTGGATACTGCTCCAGTGCTTAAAACAAGGGTTTCTGCCCCAGCTCTGCTAGTCAGCAAATCATCACATTAGTCAAGCTCCTCAAAAGGACCCCCAGTGTTTCCCAGCGAAAGCATTAAATCAACATCTAATCCCTGTTTATTTCCTATTAAAGTCAAGCTTAGCACCTCCATGGGTCTGGGTCTTCCACAGGGGGTTCACGAGACCCCCAGCCCTTTCCCTGAAGGCCAGTGACCTTCACGAGCATGAGCCTTGATCACCTTCTTGTAGGGGGATGGAGGAGATACATCTCCCAGTGCCACCAAACCCTACCTGCCGTGAGAGTAGGACTTCCTCTCACCCTCGCAGAAGGACAGCCCTCCCCAAAAGGCACCCTGAATTTGATTTAATGGAAACATTCATTATGAAGAACACGAATCGGCAATACAGTGCTGCCGGACCACGCGGGCTGAACACCCCTGGGCTGCCTTGGCTTTATCAAGTGCGTGTGAAGTAGGAAATAAATGATAGATAACTGAATTGCAAGGTTATGTAAACATGGAGGGGGTTTTAGAAGAATCCTATTAAACCATAAAAAAAGCATGGATGGTTTATCACATCACTAAGACCCAAGAATGCATTAATAAATAGAATAATAGATAATGAACCATGGAGTACAAGGCTAAACTATCAGCTATTGTGAGGATCCTGTGACAGTATAGACAATGAAGGGGAAGAAAAAGCTTTGTTGGTCTGTCACCAGAACCTTGTAGTGTATCTTTTATAGCCTATTTTTAATGAATTCACAGCACCTATCAGTTATTCTCTGCCCAAATCCCTTATTTTCCTCCCTCTTGAATGTAAATTCCCATGCTCTGCTCTTCCTTCACCATGACTTCCCATGTTAAACTTTGGGTTTCTGCAGGTTTCAATAGCCTTTCAGCCACAGCAAAAACAGATTTCTGCTTCTGCTTTCATATTTCCACAGGGTTACTAGGATGTTAACAAAAGTGTTTTTTAATGCAAAGTAGGAGTACCTCTCAGCCCTGTTACATCCCTTGCTGCTTCTATAACAGGAGCATGAATAATCAGACAGGTCTAATTCAGCCCTAAAGTGATGATGCCCACAGACACGCCTGCAAGACAAAAAAAAAGCAGCAAAGCTGCTGCTACTCTTACTGTTTTCCAGCCTTCTGAAAATAACACCAAGGATTGTTGGAGGGGACTTAAAATTAATTCAAGAGATAGTACCCTCTTTGTAGACACTACTGAGACTCACTAACACTTTATTTTCATTGCACTGAGGTGTTTTTATCATGAAATAGGTACCCAGGATACATTTACTGTAGATTACTTTTATTTTTACTACAGTGTCGTTAGAACAGAGGACTAAGGACACAGGGGTGACCACAACAAGCTCCACTGCAGTAAAAACCCTCCGTCGTGCCTCCACTAGAATCTGAAATACTGATATGATGGCCAGGTAAAAAAAATGCAAAGACTTTGCGCTGCTATGCTGGCAGCTTTGTGGTACTTGGTGCTGTACCAACATCTTGCATGACTACATACGGTCTCGACAAGCAAGGCTGTCAGAGGGGGAAGAGGGTCCGTATTAAAGATGGGGGAACTGGGCACAGCAAGACAAATGCCCAAAAATCCAAAGTTATTTGGGTGGCAAACCCCACCTGAAGCAAAAGGCCACCCAAGGAGCCTGCATTGGACCCAGGCTTTGAGGCTCGCGTTGGTAACTACTTTTAACTCATTACTCTTCACATTTCAAAAAGATGCTGCAAGTAGCCATGAAAAGCCAGACAGCTGTTGGTTTGCTCCTCACACTAAAAAGTGAATTAAAGAGACCTGAACAAAACCCAAGCAGCAATCAGTAATTTGGATTTGCCTTTTTTTTTTTGACTATTCACACCCAAGTTCATAGCAACATTTAATGCCTGTCCCAAGCGCATCCCTATCGGCTCACAGGGTCTCCTGAAGAACCACCACACCAGAGGGTCACTGCCCCGAGGGATGGGACAGGTGACCGCCTCGCCTCTCCTTTACCAGGTGCCAGAGGCAAGGTGCACGCAGGGAGGTGGCTGCCCTCGCTCTCAGGCTGGAGCTCCTGGAGAAGCCTTTCTCCTGACCAGAGAGGAGGCAGAGAGCAGGCGGCTGCTCTGCTGGGAACACACTTCACACTGGTGAGGAGTACAGCCATGTGCTCAACAGGCTCTGGAAATAAGTGGAAGTCAAATAAGTTTGCCACTCTTTGTCCCCCCCTTTCAATATCTAGCTTTGATCAAAATCCTTGGATACTCAAGTGGTTGTTGACTTAATGTAGTAATGAGACATAGCCTTAAGTGAGAGTATTTCCGTGCCCATTCAGCCTCTCCGAGAGCAAGAGATGCAGGGGGAAAAACCTCTCCTGGTCTCCGCAAGCTGGAGACGGCTCAGCAGAGCCTGGAGCAGAGGCCTGGCTCCAACTACCACGAGATGGAGCACGAGGATCTATGTGGTCACAGCTACACGAGATGCACTTATCTTCTTTCTGCAATACTGTCTTATTAAAGCAGCACTTGGTAACATCAAGAAATCAACTAAAGACACCCCCTCAGAAAGCTGCACCACCACGCTGTTCATCCCCAGAGCACCTCCAGAGATGGCCTAGGAGGAACCCATTTAGAAACCAAACCAGTTCCTTCCAGATCTCAAACACATGACTCCACACCATTCCTCAAGGGAGCAACGCACTGCAGGATTTGGGCACTGAGGGTGCCTGGGCTGAAGGCAGGACTGCGGGCTTCCCACAGTATGTGTGGCCTGGAAGAAGTCATGCAACACCAGCCTCTCGCCAGTGAGAGCCAGTACATCCAGTTTCAGAGAGGAGCTGAGAGTTAAGCCCCACACACACACTGATGAGGAGTGCTGCACACCAGTGAGGTACCATTGTACAAGGACCAGCTTCAGTTTTGGCTATGGTGCTCTGGACAATGCACAGAAACTGCCTGTTCAGCAGGCGCCTGCAAGTGTTCGTTGGCACAGAGAGGACAACCCCATGGCTTTGTCCCCTGCAGGTGACGGGGGCCACGTGCCCTGGGCCACAGGAGCAGTGCCCGGCCAGTGGCACAGCCCTTCCACACTGCCTCGGAAGAAATCCACAGCAAGGTTTTCAGATCTAGAGTTTTGAAATTCAAACTCATTTTCTCCTTCCAGGTACACAGCTGGGAAAAGGAAGCAGAAAGCAGAAGGCACAGGTGAGGTTTCTCCAGGGAGGCATTTAACAAGCCAGCTTTATCAACAGGAAAGCTATTACGGTGCCTTCAGAGCACTGTGGCTTGCAGCACAGAGCAGGACTGATGCTTCAATCACACTCTGTCTTCCAGGCGAGTTCCCTTTCCTCGCTTTTTAATATAGCAAGCAAGCTCTAGTTTTGTGCTGACACTAGGAAGCCAAACAACGTTTATTCTGGAAGGGTCAGCATACTCCAGCCTCCGCAAGGGCATTTACCAATGCCACTGCAAGGGACATGCCTCCCGCTCTGGGAGGTGACCCATGAAGTGGCTCTGCACCCCACATCTGTCTTTTACTCTCATTCCTTGCAAGGCACCCCCCTCTAAGTGCCAGTCAAACTCCAGCTGGGGTCTGGACAGCAGACACCATGGACACCATTGCTTCTTCCTCGAGGCCACCGGCAAAGAGGGTGGCATCATCCCAATGAGATGGGGCAGGCTTTCTACTTGTTTACATCTCAGACCCATAAAACAGACGGAAGTAGAAAAGCGAGGCAGGAGGGAGGGAAGAGTCCAGGAGCCTTGATAAAAACATCAAGGCCTGAGAAAAGTAAAAATTCTCAAACTGACAGGGAGCAGCTCAGCCAATTAGGTTTTTAATTCCCCTCCTTATGCACAGTCAGTCAATAAATTCTGCACCAAGCAGCTGCTCTAATTCTTAAGCCCATTAAGCCCTACATCTGATAGGCGGGGAGGGAGGGGCTGCCGGGGGGCACATACGGCACTCCTTGAGATATGAAACATTTCCTCTTGTGCATCTGGGTCACCCCCACCCAGCCCCACTCCTAACGGGTATTTTATGAAGCCAGCGAATAAGAATTTATATAAATATACATGCCAGAGACACACACAACACATATGGAGAGAATAAATAGGTAACTGAATTAGACGCGCTGAGGGATTTTTGTTGGCGCTATAATAAAGCTGGAGAGCAGAGCCAGAGGGCTCGGGGGTGTCCCTCGAGCCACAGCAGCACTCGCACCCCAGGAGGTGCCGGCGGAGGGAGCAGGGTGGCTCCCGTGCCATTGGACGCTCTCAGCCCTGACTTGACCACAGCGTGAGCTGCAGAGATCAGCACCCACGCCAGCCTCCTGCCATCAGTGCCAAGACAGACGTTTTTAGCGTACAACTTACCTGATCTGCTTGCGTCATCTATTTTGTGGCTGAGATGAACCATGTCCTGGAAGAACCTATTTCCATCCTTTCCCAGCAAAGGGCAGTGGAGGCAACCCATCATCTGCAGCCATGTCAGGAGAGAGCAGGTATCTCAGAGCTGAAAGGCAGATGGAGAGACTATATGAAGACCCTCTTCGTCAGCCTTGCTGGTGCTCATGACTCAGAGGCACCCCCCCTCCACTGCTATCAGAGGGCCAAAGGACATTGCCATACCCATCTTCAGTTCCTTCCCATGCTTCAAACCCAAGCTTCAGTGAAGCAGTTATTCAGCTTAGGCTGCAGATAAGGCTTTTGCACCTCCACAGCAATGCACAGCCTTTTGGGGACAGGACAGTTAACCTGCCCTCTTGCTCTACAACCCACCTCCATTAAGGCAAAGCCACCATCCTTTCTCAGCAACACAGAAGTTTCCTCCTCACCCCCTCAACGTACCCACACAAGTCAGCCACCATCTGGCATACTAGAGGAATATCCCCAAAGAGCTAGCAGTGCCTTTAGAGCAATAGGGAAGAAAAAAAATCACAAGAACTATCTTACAAGCACCAATGAAGCATGGGAGACTGCTCGGAAAGTCAGTAAGGGGAAGGCCTGGGACAGGGCAACAGGATTTTGGTGTCTGAAGTGGAGGGAAAGGATCCCAACGAGCTAGACAGGCAGCCAAGAGTGAAGAAAAAACACGATCAGAGATGAAGGGAGTAAGAAAACCACGAAGCAGTAAGGCAAGCCCAAAGAGGGCTGGATCTGAAGCAGTAAGGGACCAGAAGCTGCAACAGCAATTCCCAGAGTGAAGGGGCAGATGGCTTTAGCAGTGGTATCCGACTGACTGCAGAGATGAAAGGCAGGAGAGAAAAAGGGAATATATTGGGAGTGGAAAAGCGTTCAGCAGCCGAGACAATTTTGCTTGTTAATTGGCAACCAGCTAACAAATTAATTACAAAGTTACTGTATGGTCAAGAAAAAAATTGGCAGCAGAACAATTTGTATTCCTTCTGAAACGCACTCCTTGCTGAACAGATCTTGCTTTTGAAATGGCTGCTTCTGCTGCCATTAACATTCAGCACTTCAAGCGCCCAAAGTCTTGGGAGTCATCACAAAATGCAAATGAATATGACAGCAGCTGCATCCAAGCAAACCTGACAAGCAGCTTGAGCTGTGGACTTCCCCTCTTCCATGCTCTGGATTAAGCCATGGCCATCAAAAGCCTTCCATGAAAACACATCTTTTTATGAACACAGGGTTGCTGTGCCAGCCACATCATCCCTCACGCGCTCTTGGCTACAGAAACCTGACCACAGCCGCTCAGGCAGCCTGGCTCCTGGCAGGGCTTCGACTAACAGCGATGGATTTTGTTATACAGCAAGAAACACACTTGCTAAATCATTTGCTATCTACTTACGACCCAGACCCTCGAAGACATTTTCACACTCAGCACTCATTGATAGGAACAGGGACCTAAATATTTTTGGATTTGGACCTGGCTTCTGGGATTAAAAGAAGTGGTCCTGCTTTTAGCTGTTGAGCCCTTACTAAATCTCAGATTAGTTTGAAAGATTAATTGCAGGACACGTGCATCCAGCCAAAATTTATTCATCTCAGATAAAAATATGAAAATAAGCTCTCCCCTGTAAATTGCATACCCACTGCACAGCAGGAAAACAGTCCTTCTGCATCGGTCTTCTTTCCCTATCAGCACGAAAAGGCACTAGAGGAGTAAGCAGCAACAAGCCCTTAAGCTTTAGTCAAGGCAAGGAGCATAAATGAAAGTTTGCTCGACTTGTGCGAAAATACAGGCTGCAAAGAGGCTGTTACTATAATCCTATCCAGCCTAAAAATGTAATTTCCTCACTTCGAAGGCTGGTTGGAGCTGCTATTCATGTTTCAGCCCCCAGCCAAAGCCCGATCTCCCGCCAAAGGCAGTTTCTAGACTGGAAGTCAAACACGGGTTTTATTGTTGGGAATCAAATGGAGCCATCGGCACGTGCTGAAAGTTGCGGCAATCAAAGCCTTCCCACGGCGCCGTGCTATCTCGCACCCACCACACAGCTCTTGAAAGGCAGAAACACAACGTTGGTTTGAATCAAAACACCAAGTCAGGGGCCTGGAAGTCTGGCCAGCCACAGTGAAGCCCCCAGACTTTCTCCACGCTGCATTACAGATCAAGCGCAGCCCTCCCCGCCTCTCCAAACCTGCTAACAGCCAAAGGCGAAGCATGGCAAAGCTCCACTTTGTTGGGCAACTGCTATCAGCAGTGCCCTCCATTTATCTCACATGAAAGAATATTTCAGTTTTCCCTGAACTTTCCAGCAGTTGGAGTCTGTTGGTGTACTTTTAGTTAAAAATCTCATTCTTGCAGCTGCCTTCCTAAAACCCCTCAAGTTTTAGGAAGGCTGAAAAAACTTGATTTTTTTTTTTTTTGCCTGCTTGAAAAGAACACGACCTAGGAAGGGACCTCTGAACTCCTGCTTTGCTTTCTACAGGCACTGCAGAAAGCTGCCAGGCAGGGTAGGAGCAGCAGTGGACCCCCATCGCAATAAACCAGCAGTTTAGCGTAGAGGCAGCAGAACACCCCGCTAAGGAATCAGTGTTACAATGGGGCCCCTGGCCCCTCTGCACATGTAAGGCTCTTTCCCATCAGGAAACACAGAACCGATAACTACTTGAAATAAAATATTTACATGTTGGAGCTTTGATTCGCCCTCTCCCTCCTGCACGATTAGCATAGTCACCGTACGACGGCAAGGATCCTAACAACTCTTAAGCATTGATGGCAGCCTCCTTTGGAGGTACCTCCTTTCCCTGGGCTTTGGGGAGCGATGCTATAAGGGTTACCCTCTGCTGCAGGGAAAGGCAAAGGGGGGTGCTGCTGCAGTCACACACCGGTTGGGGCAGTCTAAGGGTCTCCACCAGCCCGAGCAGCAGCCTCTTGACCTCTGCATTGGCACAGCTGTAGGGGAGGCGATTTCAAGTGGCTGTGAGCAATACCAGCACATTTTGCAGGTAGCAGTTTGAGAACGACAGCAAAATAATATCAGATTCATTCCAGATGCAACACCAATGTTACCGGAAAGTGTTTGGCCTTAAAGTTTTTTTTTCTTCTTCAGGAAGGGGGGATTGCTATAGGAGCACACAGAATTCAGCCGACAAGACAAGCAGAGTCTTAAGTCTTCACAACTGAACATCAGCGTGTGCTAAAAGGGACCATGTAAATAAGCACCAAGCCTGCTGCCTTGGGAAATCAAGATTTCTTGATGATCACTACCAGTGCACTAAGTCTACATCAGCAGCCAGCCACAGGAAAGCCACTCTCCAACCCACTCCATGGAGTTAATGCGATTCACCGTAATTAGCTCTGTAAGAGATGTGAAACTAATAAATGGAACTAGCCCACCAAATCAGTAAATAATTATTTTTATGTTTTCTTCCTTTTGGTTCTCGTATTGCTGGAGTAGGCATCATTTTTATGCTTGAAATGAAATGGCAAACACCTGCTTTGGGAAAGCATGGGGCTGTGAGCAAGCAGTCCAACAGCCTGTGCAGGACAGAGGTGTTCAGAGGTAGGTTATGCAGCATCACAGGGTCTACACCTGAGGAATGGCAAAGCCTCAGACACGCATTTACAGAGCCCAGAAAGCCTCAGAAAAGAGCTCGTGGGTTCAAAGCTCCTTATAATATTTTGCACTTGACTGGTAAACTTACTGCCTGAACACGTTAAAGAATGAATCCATCTTACAAATTACAGATGCAGTAATTTCAGGGCAGGTGAGCCAACCAGTCATGCACATGGAACAGGCAGCCCCTAGAGCTCCTTGGTCAAGGCAGGCGCACACCAGCCTCTCGGAGCCGATGTCTGGCCGGAGACAGGGATGCTGCAGAAACCCCTTTGTGTGGGTACGTGAACCTGGGGGGTTCCCACAGCCAAGGGGGGAGCGGCTGCCCAGGCAGCACTGAGCTCCGGGGCTTTCGATGGGGTTCACGCTACACACAAGGGGAGAGCACCCAGCCTCCGCTCCAACAGGTACCATGCCCACACCATGCAAACAGATTTTTGCATATTAATTGCAACTCCTGTAAACAGCATAAGCTCGCTAATAATGGTACAGATCAGCAGTCGCTGCTCCAAGTAAATTAATTAGAAATGGCATTACTGTAATCAGATTAGTTGCCACCCCTCCACCTCGTAGATTGAGACAGATTTTGTTACCAACCTTGCCGGATTTGCCCGCTCATTTTTCAAACTCCATTAGAAACAAACTCTAGCAAGTTTATACAGAAAGAAGGACCTGCAGTGCTAGGTACATGTTCAGGACTAGTAGAAGACAGTTTTAAAACCTTAGCAAATTTGTCAAGGCTGGTTTATTCAATGTAATTAATCTGTCATTTTAAGAGCTGCCCCTTCTCACCAAAGATGCTCCCCAGAGGTCTCTGCCCTATCGGAACAGGGTCACACAACTGAGCTGGTGCTCAGCACAGTGCAGTGGTACAACATGAGCAAGCCCCAGGAGCCTGGAGAAGCAAAGCCTTCGGAGGCAGTCACTCCAGGGGGACCTGAAACTTTCCAGGGGGCAGATTCTGTTTCAGTGCTCTGCCTCCCCTGGCTGCGCATTGCCACCTCCCCTCCGCTATGCCAAGGGGAGATGAAACCCTTTATGACTGCGGGGAGGCACCATTTCTCCTTTAACTGGTTGCACTACAAGAGTTAATTACAAAAAAATTAAAAAGTGCAAAATTAGCAAGTCTCCTCCCTTGCTTTAGGTATTTCCTCCACAAATCAGCTGACAATACAATGCCTCCTGCAGAGACATCTCCATATTGCTGGCCCCAAGAACACAAGACCCAGGGATCAGCCTTTCCGCTCCCAAACCATTGCACCAGCTGAAAATTAACGATTATACAGGTAGGCTTCTCTCACTTGCCATCCAGGGTTTGAAGCTCTCAATTTCTTCTCAACTGTAAGAATCAGGAATTAAGCAAAGGTTTTAATTCAAGACAAAGATCACTTAACACTACAAATCTGAAAAACATACCTCAAAAGACCTATGGCTGTCTTTACAAGAGTCAATACTCCAAATCTTGAATTGTAATACTCACCATTACACTTGTGGTAGCACCACTGATTTGAGCAGCGAAATATCTCTATCTCTTCAGATTATTGAAGTTCATAATTTATCAGGAAATCAGGTTCCTGGCGGTCGTTAGCATTAATTATTCTGAAATGCCCCACCCCTGAGAAGAGGAAGTAAAGATGCTGTGATACACCAAGCAATTCACTGATACAGTATCTGCCTGTCAATTAGCCATCTGCAGCAGAGAGCATTTTTATTAAACAGAACCAAAAAACTCTTTTGAAGTTTAAGAAAATAGCCAGCAAACAATTGTCGAGGACAGTTCAAATGCATCTGTGCACTCACTGTGTAATATTCATGCAGTATTACACTATTGTTGATTATGATAAACGAAGCTAGAGATCAAAAGGAACAATAGTCTGTAATCAAGGATATCTGCATAATAGTTTTCCTGAAGGATGTTTGTGCAGGTGAGAAAGGAGTAAAGCATTGTTTCATCAAATGGTAATTTCCCTGTATCTCAAAGCATGAATCCCATTTGCTAGTCAGGGCATAATTCAATTAAAGGGGAGAATCCTATGAGAGCAAATGAAATCTATCTGTTTGACTGGGATGCCGCAAATCACACCAAGAAAGAAAATGGCATTTGGTCCTGACATTATGATTTATTTCCTACTTGGTATCTTATAATTCCTACAAGATAAGCCAAGACTAGAAATTATCACATGTACATGGTGGTTGTGTCTGATCCTCTTTATTTTCTCTTCTCAACTGCAGGACTGCACGTTTCAACCTTATCTTTTAAGAGGCCAGTAAAATAAATGGTAATATTTTCACAGAGGCAAAGCAACTCTTGCTCTGCACCCAAGGCGAGATCAGCTGGTGTAAGCCCACCCCACGGACACAGAGGAGATTACAGGGCTGCTCAGAGCCATGCCAAGGAGAGCCTGCCCCAGCACTGCCCATGCCCCAGCCCACCCTGCACATCCCACTGCTCAGGGCACCTGGGGAGCTCTGCTAGTTTCACCCTGGGCTCCTCACACCTGCCTGTTCCAGCAATTCCCCTGGGAACAGCAACCCTGGGCCAGACCCCAGGTTCCCAAGCTGTGGGCTGAGCAGCACCCTCCTCTGAGGACCTTCCTCCCTAGATGTTGGCAGCTCACCAGCAGCACTGCTGGGTTCAGACACGAGCCATGTACCCATCAGTACAGCTCTGACCTTGCTCGCAGCTTGCACCCATTAAAGAGGCACTCTGAGACAATGGAAGACAAACTCCTCTTCACTCTTCAGATGTCTCAAACATTTATCCAGGTCCAGCATGGGACCAGAGGACCCCACCACCAGGCCCCAATCCCAGGCTGGGCTCTCTTCCCCCCAACCCCACTCCCCAAAATCCACACACCCCCTTTCCCCAAAAGGGTAGACACACCAAAAGAACACTTTGCTCAGTGAGGATGTCTCTCCCACTATAGGCAAAAAGTCCCCAATGGGAAATCTCAGACGATTTTTATCTCTGAGCTTGCTATCAGCACCAGATGTCCTCAGCAGCAATGACTCGAGGCTCCCATAGCCTTGAGCTCTGCAGATTTTCCTGGTGTTTGAAGCATTCTCCAAGGGCAAAACACCTATGAGACAGGCCTAGGTTGCTCCATTCCAGCTTGTGTGGGAGTTGAGTGTTACCTCTCTGCCCAAGGCTGCATTTGAACCCCCAAAATTCCTATGAGTAACTTGAACAGTTATGGATTGCTAGGAGCAACCAAGTGAGACTCCAACCCAGTGTCCAAAATCCAAGCAGTGATTGGGAACAGCCCTGTTTCTGCTCTTGCAGTGGATGAGCAGTGAGTTTGCAATTTGGGTTTACAGCAGAGACCCCATTTTTGCCATGATTCATAAAATCACTGGTAACTGAGTATGCCATACTCTCATCAACCCTCCTGCTCCTAAACCCATATGGGTGGAAGCCAAGCAAAAAGAGTGAGTGTAGCCAACCTGACTCCCATTAAAAAATAAGTTCAAGTGAATATTTGCCAACTCAGAGCAAGGCAAGTTTCCTGCAGCTGTAGCAGAACTGTGTATTTGAGGACTGCCCAGCAGAACCAGAGCTTGCCGAGCTCCCCGAGGCTGAAGAGTAAAGATCAGCAGCAGAACTCCAACACAAGCTGCCACTGACTCGAGGCCACCATCAACTATTGAGGTTCAAAAAGGACACATCACCCTCCTCAGACTTTCCAGAACAGCACCTGTCTCAGATCAGGCTCAGATAAGAAATTAAAGCCCCCAATTAGCGACTTCACACACATTACAGATTTCTAAAGCAGTGTGCCCTGTGAGGCCGGCTGGCTGGGGACGTGCCCTCAGCCTTGCGGAGACCTGCACCTGAGATGCAGGAGGAAAGGAGGCATGTGGGGTGCCAGCCACCCCGTCCCCAGCGCCCAACACAGCACAGCACCCAGCAGGCCCTGAAACCTGGCGCAGCACTCCAATATGCTGGGGGCCACGCAGAGACAGCGCCTCTAGAAACACCTGCAGCAAACGCCCATTCCAGCTAACAGAGAGAAAAGGAAAAGCATACCTCCCAGGCTTCCCTGCCCCTCCTCCAGCACAGCCTGCCAGCCCCAGCGGGGCTCCCCAGGGTGCCCAGCACAGGAAATCCTCAGCAGTTAGGAAATCACAAGATAAGGCTGTCAGTCATCCTCACCGGATAAAACCCGGGCTCAGGAGCCCTGCCTCGGTGAAGCACCATTGTCTGCCAGCCCAGGGATGCTGCCCGTGCCGGCCAGCCACACTCAGACCACGTAGCCTGCCCGCATTTTTCTCTCCTCCTTCGGCACCAGCCTTTAAGAGAACCTCGGCTCATCTCCTTGGCCACCAGCAAGAATGCCCGGGAGGGGGAGATGTGTTTTGATGCCTTTGCCCTCCTCGGTAAGGATGTCAGGCCCCCCTAGTCTGCTAACAATTTGTGAATTCATTAGTCTGGCTAATGTAGCTCATTTCTTTTGCTGTTTATTTCACAGCCGCCTTTTTCACAGCAGTGGGGAGAAGCCATGCACAGTATTCCCAGCAACACTTGGTTACCTTCGGAGAGATTTTTAGTTAATTGACCCTCCTCCTAATTTGCTTTGAGGATCTTAATCTCCCCCTTCTTGCCATGAGGGGAGCATCTTTTCCTCTCCAGGCCCTTGCTCACACTCCAAATGCCCAAGCACAGGTAAACAGACATTTATTCCAGCCTGTCAGCAGGCAAGAAAAGCTAATTAAAATATCTATAGCACTGCTGTACGATATTGCGATCCTCTGCAACTGGATCAGAAAGCCATTTGGCCAAAAATAAGTTGTATTTGAATTTATTATGTCTTTATTTTATGCAGTTCCCTTTACTGTTACTCCCCATAACATCTCTAATTATCATAAAAATGTCACCACTCCACATAAGTCTCTCCTTGTTGCGGCAGACTTTCCTGAGGACTCGTGTGCCCATACAAACCGCCTGATTTGCAAAGCCCTCTTGTTGAAGCCTGTTTTCTCCTAAGTGCACTATGAAATTTATTGAACAATGCTTCCAGCTCTGCTCGGTGTGAGCAGGCAGGCTGGGGAAAAGTCACCCCAATACAAATCGGAGGTAAAGAGAATTTTGAAAATAATCTTGTGCTTCACATTTCACCCCCGTGCCATTATCTGCCCACGTTGTTTCCCTCAATCACTGCGTAAAGGAGCACTTCCAGGAGGTCAGCGGCAATGAACTACTAACTTGCATCTTGTGTGTTACGCCAGGAGATGCGGGCATACCAAGTTAGTTGAAGTTTTACTCCCGAAACAAAAGTTAATCTAAATTCGAGAACAAAAGTATTCCTATTTGTCCTTGCACATCAAGGATTACAACTATTGAAAGTGTTTTCTATTATCGGCTTGTCACTTTCTCAGCTGCTTAATCTCCTCCTCTCTGCTGCTGGCTGCCTCCCTCTCACCAGCTCTCCCACCGCCCCCCAGGGATGCTCAGCCCAGCCAGGGGGGCCCTCCCAAGCAAGCCCCCTCAGGACAGAGCAGCCAGCAGTCCATTCGGCTCCCTAACAAGATCATTACCACAGGCTGAACACCAGCCTGACCCTGCTGCCCTGCAGGACCAGCACAAGGCATTCACAGGCCACCCCGCACTGCTGGGACCACCTGGCAGGTCACCAGGACCCCCTGGGCGAGGCAGGGCTGGGGCACCTGCAGCAGCCCCCTGCAGCAGCCCAGGCCCTTTCCCCCCTGGGCAGCCCTGCTCTGGGGACACACACTGGAGGAGCCGCCCATGGAGCTGGAAGAAAACACAGCATTTCCCTTTGGAAGCAGCCAACAACCCCGCTCACCCCACCCGGGAGAAACCCCGTCCTCCAAAATGCCATCCTGCTCCCAGGCGCCTCACCTCCTTGCTCCACATCCAGAGGTGGGACCTTTTCCTTCTTAATCATTAGGCTTGAATCCTGCTGGAGAAGCAGCACCCACCAAAAATGATTCAAATGCCTAAAAGCTTTTACTAAAAGATTTTTAATAAACATGGACATCTAGCAACGCAAGCAAATGCAAGTGCTGCAGATGAAACACGCCTTGTTTCAACCATCTCATTCTGATCTCCCAACAGCTTTCTGTAACGAAGGTTTCCCTTTTCACAGAATTTATAACATTCATCTGCTGACAGAATAAGGCAAAACCCGTGAACAGCCAGTTCTAAGACACCCCAAGTGTTTCAGGAACTTGGGCACCAATGTCACACACACTAATAGCTGGTGCCAACCCAGTGCTGTCACATCAGTCAGCACTGCAGCAAACGAGCATTATTTGCCCACCAGCCCCTGAAAACCATCGCCATGACCCAGGAAAGAGACAGGAGACATTTAGCATGACTTGAAGTCACCATCGAGCATCGTTATCTTGGAGTGAAAGAAAAACAGTTCATTTTTTTTTCAACCTTCAGCAGAGGAATTCAGCGTTATCTCCCAGCTGACACAAGGAAATCTTAATGCAGCTATTATCCGAGAGCAAACTGATTTTGTAGTTTGCAAAATTAATAGTATTTAGCCCACTAGTTTCCGTAGTAACCAGCCCAGCCATCCATCCCTGCCTGCGACAAGGTCTCTTAAGCATTTCACATAGTACTTATCCATTTTCTTGCTCTCACCTCGCTCTCACCTTTACTTTCAGCACAGAATGCAACACAATCCACTGCCACTAAAGACTCGGCTGAGAGTCAGATTAAAATTATCCCTGTTTGCCCTGACCTCTTTTCTCTGCAGGTGAGAGTGTCCCCATTCAGCAGCTAAATGAAGCAGAAATGATGGAGTGTTTGTTTTCCCTGACTTTTCCTCAGCTTGCCAGTAAATTTACAGCCACGAATATGAAGTGTTAATTTAATGTTCCCACTGAGCATCTCATTGTCAACAAAGGCTTCAAACCATAAGAGAGGAAAAGGTTAGCTCATGCAGAAAATGACCCTTATGGTTTGATTATCTTCTGGTCCAGACTAGCAGCAAGCAAAAAGCTAAGGGCTTTGACTTCCAGCTTAATGCATTTGATGGCAATAAACGGAACCTCTCTACCTCCGCGCAAAGAATCACCTGTAATGCTCACTTATTTGTCTGTGCAGGCAATCTCCGCAAAACCAAAAGGGAAGCGGGCCTCTCTTCTCGCTCCCACAACTAATTTGAAAAGTTAAACCCTTCATTATCCCAAACTTAAAGGGAAGGGGCTTGCTTGCTGGAGATTACAACAGAACATTAACAGTGGCATGAACCATGAAATTGCTTTCTTCACCTGCTGCTTCAAAACTTTAAGGCCTCGGCTCTGGCGACACGCAAAAAAGTTCTTCCAGCAAGAAGTCACAGAAGGAAGAAAAAAAATTAAGGTTTAAATAATCAAAAGCCTTTTTGGACTTTTTGTGGCAGAATTATACATGCAGAAGGCTTTATTCCCAGCACATTTAGTTCCTTTATCTGGTGAAAGGAGCTTAATACTTGCTGTAAGTAATGTTTACAGAACTAATTGACAGACCAACCAGAGCATGAGCAAGAGCCACAGTATGCTTTATACTGACCTAACCCTGTTTTGTATCTTTAGGAGAAAAAAATGAAACCCTGATGGTGGTGTGGAATAGTATATGAAAATTAAGAAAAGACTCAAATATCAGAATTTTTTCCTGACAGCTAAAAATAAGCTTGGAAGCAAGATGGAGATAATACATGCTTACACATACAGAGTGGGACTATTTGATGAGAAGACAAGTTAATTCAGCAACTTTTTTGTACCCTTGCAAAACCCACTAATTATATTGGCAATTTCACAGGCTGCTTGCACTCATTCTGAATATGACCACACTGGTGTTTTTCAAAACAATTCAGAATTATTCTAATATATCAAAGCCCTCCATCACATTAAATTAACTGGTCATTTAGTTATTATGAACCCATGTGTTCCGCATTACCAGGAGAAACACTCCCTGATGCCTCCTGCCAAGGCAGAGGCAAGGCGCTGTAAATATGCATGCTGCAACATCTCCCAGCTACGCCACGGGACTTCAGGCATTTGATGCGCCAGGCACTTTAATGCATTTTAACGCATCCAGCAAAGCATCGCAGTTGACTGAGCCAGAAAAGCCTGAAAGCAAATCGGAGCATACAGTAACAAAACTGCCTGCTTTTTGTTCTCCCCGATCACACAGCGCTCCCGTTCATTCAATAAATAAACCTCTTCCTATTAACATTAAGTATGGGCCTGAACCAGAACACCAAGATATGACGGGATCTACACGCAACACCGAGACCCGAATGGGATGGGACAACAGGACCAACCAAACAGGATCCAGGCAAACCCTCCAGGCCCAAACTGACAGGCTTGAAAATCCAGGTGATGCACTGCCACAGTCTGCTTTCTGAAATTAAGTTCCTTTGTAAAAAGCCAGCTCTGCAACATTTGTGTTTCTAAAACTAAGCAAAAACCTCTTAGTAGCCAAAATGTAAAAAAAAATAAATATCCCAACCCCACCCAGAAACTATTAACTTAAAATCCACAAAAATGTTTTTATATGAGCGCAGAACACAGGCACGTTTTGAAAGCCCTATGTTCAGGCATGACTTAATTTGCGTTAAAACCTTTTGAATTGCTATCATTTTGACTTCCGTATCCTACTTGTACTCAAATACATAAGTAGAAGAAAATGTCACAAAACATCAAAGCAGTGTTTCCAGCCCATCTCTTACCTGTACCAGGCAGACAGATATTTCAGAAGTCAGAGCTGAAGCACTGGGGTTTCATAAAGGACCTAAATTACCTAAATGAGTTTCTCCAACTCATCCAAATGACTGTTCAGCTATTGGGAAGCAGCCCTTCGTGTCCCATGCGAACATCATTGAAATCACTGCCCCAGGAAAGCCAAGCTGCTTAGAAACGGGTGAAACTGATGGGTCTCGTAGGGACATAAACACATTCACAAATAACAGTGGAAACTGAATTCAAAAAAGTCCCTTTTAATTGTATTTCCTTCAGTAATAAACAGACACAGAATTAGGCATATTGAATGTGTCCCTTTTTTAAAGTGCCTGCAAGAAACATAGGCACGTTTGAAGAGAGACAGTCGCTTTTAGTTAAAAAAAAATGCATTATTCAGTGTGCCTAGACATGTTTAGAAACACCATGCTAGAGTTCACTAACATTATACACAAACCCACCCTGCCTTTGGTAACCATTTGCCGGTCACATTGTCAGCTAACAGTAGTCATTTTGAAAGCAGCAATTCATTCTCTACAGTCCTTCCTTAACACAATTTTCAGCCTGCAATTTAGATGATAGGAAAATTACAACCCTGCTGCACTATATTATGTGATATAAATGTTATTGCAATTAAGCCAATGAGGAAAAATCCCAGAAAACAAAGATGTTTAGTTCATGATTTCTCCTTATTCCTTCCCCAAAACTCACGCAGTTGTCAAAGAGTAGAAAAAAGGAAGAAGTGTTTCCATTAGTAGAAGGCACCTGCAAACAGCAGGAGCTCAGAGGCAACACAAACCCACAGCTGACATGTTAGGGAGTTTGGAGAAAAACCAATGAGTTATTTGCCTAGGGCATACATGAGTGAGAACAGGCATTATTTGAATAATGAGGTATAGCCAAAAGTGGTCCAGATATCCAGGCATCCTTCTGGCAATGGAACAAGACATACTAGGATACCCCAGTGGGAATTTCCCACCAACTACACTGGAGATTTTTACTCCTCACATTCTTGGCATCCATACAAGGTTTCCTGCTTCCAGCCACAGCTCCAAATGCCTCTGAACTTTGCGCACTGGAGGGTTTTTATGTACATGGAACCCACAAGCCCAGGTAGCAAGGCGATACCTCCATGTCCAGAGCAGGAAAATGGTATAGATACTTCAGGAGTAGAGGCATATAGCAACTAAACTGCACTTTCAGTTTTGGCTCATTGTTTCTTCCCACCTACCAGTCACAGATAAATAGGATGCATGTTCTTGTTAAGTGCCCTCCACGTTAAAGTCAATCAACTATTTTTAACCACTCCTGGTCAACATGCTGCCTGTCACCAGTCACTGGGTGACTCTAGCAAGGAAAAGATACCTGCAAATTATTTTGCTACTTTTCAAGTTTGATATGCATGTGAACATTTTTTTTTTTTATATCAGCCAGGTTAAAAGTCTAATATAATACTAAACTATATATGGGGACTATTTAATTGCCATAGCAGCTCAGGCAAGTGAGCTGGATTGCCCTGAGAGCACACAAGCATGGACAGGTTTTGGATTTAAAACGCTTGTCTGAAGAAGCCGCAAGTTTGTGCTGAAATACGGATGCCTAATTAGCCCCAGAAGGCTGAAACATCCCAACTGGCATCAGGAGCCAGTGGTCACAGGAATCAAGGAAAATCAACGTTTTCTTCCAGGCTGCAGCTATTCAGATGAGGCACCAGGGACACAACAGTGTTACACTCAGAGCTTCACAAAACCCCAGCTAAAATGAATAAAGAGCTCACTGAAGCATTCTTATTGATAAGAGTACTAAGGAAAAAATGAACATATCCCAGACAAATTTCTTCCCCCAGACCATTACCATGATGCAACACAATTAGAAATAATACCTACATGGGGTGGATACAGCCCTCCAGTTTCACATGTAACATATGGGCAGTGCTGCTGGTTTGGACAGACTCAGGGAAAAAAAAACTTTTTTGTAACACCAAGTTTGCTTTGCAAACACCTTGCACCTTTTCTTTAAGGATCTCAGGTGGGCATCAAGCAAATATTTAGTTACAGAAGTGTCAGCCATATTAAACTACCTTTATTTCACTGTTTCTGAAGAGGAAAAAAAAATAGAAAAGAAAAAAGAGTCCTAGCATTCATCATTTACTCCAAGGTGCTGTAACCAGGTGGAAACTTGTCTTTCATATGCTGAACTGTGTCCATGAAAACACATTATCTTTAAGTGGGCACCGGAGGAACCACACACAACATTGACTTCTTCATGCCATCACTAAGACTGGATACTTCAACCATTTGAAGATTTAAGTGGAGATTAGCAGAGACCTCACCTGCACCTTTCTCTGCCAATTCAGTGTGTTTTGGACATGCTCTGCAGCAAAGCTCCTTAAAGGCAAAGCCACAAAGAAGCCCTGAATTCTGTCATTCTAGTTTTGCCCTATTAGATAAGAGCAAGGACAGGCGGTTACTTGCGCCCTTCATGAAACCAGAGCAGCTGCTCAGAGGTTCCCAGTGGACCAAAGAAAAGTCACCAGGAAGGCTGGTTTTGCCTGTTGGAGAGGACAGGCCATCTGATGAGGGTTTACCCTGGGTGCACGCCTGGAAATGCAGCAACATCAGCTGAGCTTTCTAGGAAACAGAATGACCTACACAGGTCAGCCTATACTGTCTGTATCCACACCATCACGCAGAGGCCAGCTAGCAACGTGCCAAGGTAGGATTTTTTTTTTCCCTTTTGTAGTTCCAAGCCCAACCTAGGACTTTTGCAGAAGCTGGTTCTCAGCCCAGAACCCACCTGTCCTGCAGTCCAACATGCCATAGTCCACCTCACACTCATGCTTAAATTAATCATATACCTCAGAGCATTTTGCAGAACGAGATGTCTGTCATAACTCCCATCCTGGACAAAATCAGAGGCCCAGAGAGGTACACGCCAGATCCTGGGACAGAGTCACAGTTGCTCAGGGGGCTTCCAAAGGGCACCAAGCTCTTCCCCACTGGACTGCACATGGAAAGGTTGGCCAGCACCTGAGCAGAAATGCTATTTCCTCAGCAGTTAACAAGCTCCGACACTTTAAGAAATATCCTGAGCAACTCTGCCATGGAGGAGACCTGAGAAGCAAGACAGTTATTTCTTCTTTTGTATTTTTTGGGGCTCCCAGGCCTGGGCACTGGACGGTTTCAGAGAGATTGGATACAATGCATGGCTGCTTTGAACTTCCAGAAAGGCACAGACAGCTGTGGAAACCATTGGCCACAGATCATTGTGTGACAGGCAGAAGACCCTGTGGAAGGTCTCCACAACTCTAATTATTCAGGAGATGGAGAAAGCCTCTTGCAGAAGCTGGAAGGGAAGACTGGGTGTTTACCATACATGCCATTGAACAGCAGGACATACCCCTCACACCCTCATAGCTGGATGCTCCCCAGCCCTTCGAAAGCCCTTTTTCTTCTGCCACATGCCCAGGCGGCGGGGGCAACCTGGCATGTTACACAGCAGCCACCAGCGCTGCCTGGGTACGCCACGCTGCAGCCACAGGTCCCTAATGGCTCTCTCCGATGTGCTGCCACGTTCGGCTGATTAGCTGTGGGTGATCTGAAATGTCAAACTATTAGCCTTGACAACTACTGCCAAGGTTACTATCAGCTGAAAATATCTTTTTAATAATGTAACTGTTTGTAAGTGGAAAAGGTGATGCTTAAAATACAAAGCGGTAATAAGTATGAATTACTGCAACAAGCCAGAAAAAGCCTTTTGTTCTCAGTCAGCCTTTCCGAGGCATGTCCTGCCTGGTTCTTGAAGGAATCATGTCCTTGCAAGGCAATTTGCAATATTGTAATTAAGACAGCAGAACCCTTAAAGACAATAAAAAGCCTCCTACTAGACCGTCCTCCCATCACACCTCTAACACACAGGTACCCGCACATCCATCCTGCTATGGGTCTGTAACCTCTACTCATACAAACGCTCCCATCCCCATCCAGGGGTGGGAATACCTGGAAGGAAAATAACTCCTCCCATGGAGGGAAAGGGGGACAGGGCTCTTCACAGCATCTGCAGCCAACGCAGCACTCAAAGTACCACCCACCCTGACTCAGGACAGGACAAAAGCAATCGGCTCTTCCTCAGATGCATTTTACCTGAGTGGTTTCTTCTGAAACACGGCTATTTGCGAAGATATGTACGCTTCCTCTCACTATTAGTGATTCTGGAACAGACAATGTGGAAAATATTCCCAGCCAAAAAGAAACCCAAATGATGCTGCATTTAGCTACTGTTATGCTTGACATTTCTTATGATTTCTTGGAAAAACATTAATTTGAAACATTTTTATACTTCACGCCAGTGCCACAGCAGGGAATAATCGCCACATTTCAAGCTCAGAGCAAGACTCAGATACAGGAAAAAAATTAAACAAGGAGATAAGAGCAAGAAACTGTTAATGATCAAAAATATTTTACTGCAGGTTCAACAACAAAGTCTGGAAGAGATAAGTCTGTGTGTGTACTAACATTATATAAAAAAAGTGATTATTCAGCCATTCATGGGAACAGAGCTATTGATTCAAGTAACAAAGGACACTATATAAACTGCAGTGTTTTTGCTCTTTTTAGCCTGGGAAAATTGATTTTCTGAAACTTTCCCTTGAACCTGCAGCAGGGTTTAATCTGAACCTAAAGGAGCCTTTTAAGAACTCCCATAAATTAAAAATATATCTCTTCATTTTGCACATTTTTGGTTCCTGCTGTTACAGCAGAAACCCAAGAAACACTGGAGAAAGCAGAAGGAAGTGATAATTGCATTTGTTAGTGTTACTAGTTTGTGTTACATTAAAAATAACATGTAAATATTGAAGGTAAGCAAAGCAAAACATAAGACAGCTTAATACTACTGCAAGACTTAAAGACCGAAATTTAGCAGGAAAAGAGAAAGATAAAAGCTGTAAGAGTACAGTAGATAAGAGGCTCATCACAAATGAGCTGCGAGCAAACAGAAGACGCAGAACTGCCAGCGAGCCATCTTTCCATCCTCCAGGCACGTTTTGCTCTGCAGACCAGGCAGGGAGGCGAAGGTGCCCACAAGCCAATACCAAACCCTTCTTACTTTCTTGTCTTGCTACAAATAGGTTGCAGATGGAAGCAGGATCCACAGCGGAGGTGTTGCACCAAGCAGCAGTCCTACCAGAGGAGCAACAGGCAACAGCAGAAACTGAATATAGGCTTGGGGCTACCCTGGGTCTCTGATCCCACCCAGCTCTGAAGCCAGTCCCCAGGGATCTCCACCTGCCCCTGCAGTGCGATCCGCTGGGCCTGAGCAGGGTATCAGGAGGGGACTCACACCCGGCCAGCAGGAAGCCCCAGGTGAGAGGCAGGGGTTAAATGGGAACATCTAGGGTGGCAAATACCACCTGCTTTAGCAGTCATTAATACCAAGTCTCAGCCAGAGCACATAACAAGGATGAGTCTTGGTAGATGTGCAGGTTAATGTTGGAAGAGCACGTGGCAGGGGGCTTTGGTTAGAGCACCAATACATCATTGCTCCAGTGACAGCCAATCTGACCAGGGTGTTCAAGACCTGTGCCATTCCAGCCCAAGGCTTTCAAGGCACCAACCACCTTTGGAACCACCAACAGTTAAAGGCAAGATGGTTGCCCAGCCTGACCAACAATCTCTGTGTTTGCAAGTTATAGTACGAATGAGCTCCTCCTTGTCAGCACGCCCTGTTGGGAGTGGAGTGGCAGAATAACCTTGTCCTGAGCCTGCTCCTGCAGGCTGCCAGTACACCGATTCACCAACCACATCCTTAGCTCTGGGCATCCACCACATCCCAGTGACAACAGCATCCGCACCTTGCTAGTCAGAGACCAAGCACTCAGCACCCACTAGAACCGAGCCCACTGGGGCAAGAGAAGCTAGATACAGTGGTGCTAGCACCAAAGCCCTCCTTTCCCCAGCAATCCTTCGCTTGGCTTTCCTCTCCAGGGCACTGCTACATGGGAGGTCCCACACAGGGCCAGGACAGGATGCCCACTGTCTGCACTGACTGGTAGCTCCCCTGCTTGCCTGTCTCTGCAGTGCTGAGTCCCACGAAGGTGCTGAGCACCCTGCGCATCCCACCTGTCTCTGCAGCGCTGGGTCCCACGAAGGTGCTGAGCACCCCGCACATCCCGCTCAGCGCCCACAGCCGGGTGTTCACACGTGGTGTGCTGGGGCTGTTTACAGCTCCCGCACACCACCTCCTTTGTGGACCCGCTGAAAAACCCCACTGTGCAGTACACCACTGTACATTTACATTGTTGTTTTTCCCCTCAATAAGGCAGTAAATGACCTTTTATTCAAACAACAATTCCTAAAACAAAACCAAAAACCACCACCATCAAAAGATCTGTGAGCAGAGCGGGATGATTTGTTATTTAAGTAGCAGCTAGCCCTGTGTGCTATGCAAACAAAACCCACACTCTGTGTTCTCACAAGCCTCCTGCTGACTTTGCAACTAATTTTGTTAGCAAGGAGAGCACACTGCGCTGACATCAATGCATCAGTGAGACCAGAGATGTTTGTTCATAACTTTGTAACAAACATTGATCAATCGATTTTTGCCCATGGCAGGAGGGAAAGAGCCCACAAACAAAACAAAACACATATGGGGAGATTTTTTTAATGGCACAAAGGGCAATTAGGCACCCAACCTTCCAGTGAAATTAGGTTCCTTACGGTCCTCTGTGCTTTTAAAAGTCTTCCCCTTACACTCAATGGAAACAAAATCTACTGTCAAGCCTCCAAAGGAGGCAAAAATCAGCTGCAACCAAGAGAACAGTTAGCCGGCCTTCAAACGGCATTTCTGAATGCACCAGAACAAAAACGACAGGTAAAGGCTCCTTGCAAAGTGAAGGAAGCCCTATCCCACGTGGACCATGTATTATATTAGTGTAAAAACATCAAAATAGAGAAAACACTAATTAGCTATCAAAAATAATGAAGTGTCTGTAAATAGCAGAACATATGCGTATTTACTCAGATACATCTCCTTAATGCTAATGCCCATTCCCTCAGCTGTTAGCACTACAGCAATATTGTCAGGCCACATCCAAGATCTTGCAAGACATCATATGGACAACTCACAAGAGGCAGGTGATGTCCCAAGGGGACTGAAGTCTAAGTACACAAGGAGAAGAGGCAGAAGGTAAACAGAAAGGATTTGGTCAAGGTGAATTGTGCAATAGCAAAACCAAAGAAAAGCCCTCAAGTCTATGGTTCAAAATCCCACATCCCATTCAGAGGCTCAGGTTGCTTAAATCCACCCACTGTGCACCAGTCCAGCAGGATGCGCCGCACAAGTGAAGCTGTGCCACTTCAGATGCTTGCAGAACAGAGATGCTCGTTTATAAAGCTCACTAATTAACCGCCAGAACCAGCCACCAAGGGACAACTTCACACCACCCTTGAAAGCCTCTTTTGGAAGCATAGTCCAGAGGTGTCATGGAGAGTCAGCAACAGTGAAACTGTCCCGTATTATAGCTCAGGTTGGGCCAGTGGTCCCTTCTCACCCTCAGTTTATTTTCTATAAACTAATATATGTATACATTTCAGACATGAAATATCAATGACTGTGTTGGAATTTCTAGCTACAAGCCATTGAGATGATGGCTGCCAACAATGTACTCACTGCTGCGTCAGGGCTCGCAAGCACGACCTTCTCTGGAGAACTTCCACTGAAGACCCCCTCATCTCTCTAGCCTTGTAAAAAAGGTAGGAAAGTTGCAAATTGAGTTATGGAGCCAGAGCCTTCCAGCTAGTTCTTTCCAACACTTCGTAAAATAGAGAAGTCTGGTGCCTGGGTCCTTCCTAGCTGGCTGACTGCTACAGAGAAATGCTACATATTAGTCCAACATGTACACACAAAATGCAGTCTGTGGAAGCTAGCAAATGCAAACTTCAGTAGAAGGAATCATTACACAGCTAATTTAATAGAGGGTATAGAAATAGCTCAACTGAATATGGACAAGTATTTTTTATTCAGAGATTCATTTTATTCAGAGAACTGACCCATTTTCCTCTTTTGGGCTGTGGAACCAATATACTACTTATAAATGTATTTACTTAACACACAGCTAGATGGCAGAACAGCATAGAGGAAAGACCTGAGCCCCCTCACCTAGCTGAGGCAGGATAGATTATCCCACAGCAAGAGTCACCATGGCACAGCTGATTCAACCATGCCCTTAGGCATGTGAAACAAGTTTCTCATCTGAGCAGCCTGGTATTTCTGCAGACTCCCAGCCACTAACATTATGGTTCTGTTCCAAGGGAGCTACAGAACACATTCTGATCATGGGGCTAAGCAAAATTTTATCTCAGCATGTTTCACCTGAGCTCCAGCCTTCAGCTTGTGCCAGCAACATTAGATATGATTTCCATGCCCAGAACTGCTGCCTGACCCCAGGTGGCTCCCTGGGATCCTGCTTTCCCTTTGCCTAACGAGTTCATCAACACTTTGGAGACAGATTCCTCATACCACATGCCTGCACAGCACCTTGCACTGCAGTGGGGTTGTCCTGCCATCTTTAGATGCAAGGATGCTGCAAATAAACAGAACCATCTTTAAGGTGAACTCACACATGAGGTATGTTGACCCCTTCAGGAAGAACACAGCTGTAAAGCGGAACAGCTCACAGTATGACCCAGCAAAAGCACCCCCTGTACAGAAGAGGCCAGGGCTGCCAGAAATAGCTCCAAGGAAGACAGCATTTTGATTTAAGAGCTATACAACAGCAGCCAAATGGAGAAGAGCAATGAAGCACATCTTCCAAAGTTTACTCTTGCAGCCTAACCAATAGTTCACAACAGCATTTACTTGGCAAGCATTTGTGACCTTATTTTTTCTTTGGAAAGAGTGTGCTCTGAGGTGGCACTGAAACAGATGATCACCTGCTCATTAGTTGGCTCCCTGAGCAGGGAAATGCCACATGGACCACTGTCAGCACTATCTAGCTGCTCCCCATGCACAGCAAACTGCTCAGAGAAGGTGCTCTGCCTGGGCTGCGTCCCTCCTGCAGCCAGGTGACATTTAGCTGGTCTCTGTAAGCCCCAGAGCTAGCAAGCATCTTGCTGTCAATCTCCCACACCGCATCTCTGGGGGCCTGCATGAGCCAGGATCACAGCAGCCATCCCCTCTGCAGTCACTAACTGTCTCCCTCCCCTCTCCCTCAGCTGCCTATTTCCACAAAAATAGCAGAGCTCCTTTGCTTTGAGACCAGCTCTGCTGCCAGCTTTGCCTGGAACCAGCTGGGAGGAGGACGAGGAGGTGGCACTAGCTGCAGGCAGAGCAGGAATTTAAAGTCCTTCTTGACAAAATGAGTTCTCCTAACAGTTTTGAGCATTTATACAATTACAACTATTTACAATTTTTATTTATAAGAATCAGCATAGCTGAAAAAATATCTGGAGGGAGCCGACAAGAGAAAACATGAATGTTTCATAGATTAACTAGACAAGTACTTGCATCCTGTCTTGATTACAGGATCAGGTGCTCAGCTCCACTAAACCAGCATATCCACAGGACTGACACTAGTGCTATTCTGGTTTGCACAGGCTGAGGATCCAGTCAATGAAGCACTAAGCAATATCATTCATCATAAAACGAGGGTCTTTGCAAGCCCTATATATGCATTTACTCCAGAGCTCCTCGCTTCAGACAGAGGCAGCACAGTTCATGCAGTCATCTGGCCCCCTCCCAGCCTGGCTGCTTTAGCAGGAGTACAATATGTATTCTCCCCTTAGGCTATTTACTCACAGCTACAGATGTTGACATAACAAAGCGCCAAAGACAGACAGACAGAAGGGGAATAGTGTTGCAGCGCAGACACTAAGGGCTCTATTCTTCAGAAAAGAGCCTCTGACTTCCCCACCCAGCCCTGCAATTCAATTGAAAATAATCTGGGCTGGTGAAGCTTGCTTTCCTCTCCTGCAGGACACAGATGAATGTAAGCGAACATCATCTTTGCTGTTTGTTTCTGTGCTGAACTGAGCCCTTATATATCCACAGAAAAAACAATTGTTTCAAATCAAGTGGCTAAAGCTCATGGATGTATTGGGCAGTGTGCAACTTCGCCTCCTGTTGACCTGCCCCCACCAAGGAGCTGTGCTGGGAAGAGCATAGCTTTTTACTAATATTATCTTTAGAGAGCCAGATTTAAAGGGCCAACTTTTTCCACAGGAAAAACAACTTAAATGCTTTCTGGGGATAACACCTTGCATTTTCAAAGCTTTGCGACTACACATAAAAAATGCTCAAACAGCAAAAGAATATAAGCATTTGGAAAAACACGACCAGAAAAGCCGGGAAAGATAAGAGCAGGGGCTAGCCTGGGGCTCCGCAGGATGGGTTTCAGTGGCCTGTTCTGCTGTCAGGCTGCCCAGCACAGCAGCAGCACACCCTAGTCCCAGTCACTGCATCTTTTCCCACACTGCCGGGAGATTGCTGCAGGAGGGTGGGTGCTGGGGTTTAGGACTCACAAACCCAGAGCTGCTTTGTGAGCATTTCCCAGTGGATTTGGAGGAAGCTTTTTTGGAATAGGCTGGTGGTATTTTAGCTGCAAATCCCCAACATTGATGCCTGTGTAACAGTCAGAGGAGTGGAAACACCCACAGAAGGTGGCCAGTGCTGGATGGCGGAAGAGATGTCAGCAAGGCTTTGTAAACGCCATGCTTCACTGCTGCACGGAGGTGCTTGGTCCTGTTCTCCACACAGCCAAGATGTATTACTATGTCTTTAAAGCTCTGCTTGGCTCATGCTATTAGTGATGTAGGCAGTGACCCTGACGTTAAGTCCACTTGAGAAAGTCCCAGACCCACACCCAGCCCCACCAGGTTCAGGGAACCTATGCACTCACACACAGTCTCTTCGCATACAGCCAGCTGACTGTTTGGAAGGCTTGCTCTGCAAACCAGCTCTCCCCCAAGCCAGACAGAAGAGGGGACACAAGACAGAAAAGGGATTCTGTTTTTTTTTTTTTTTTTTTAAACAGTTGTTTTTTTTAAGCTTCTCATGCAAACTAAAGTTCAGATCCCTCACAACTGGTGGGAAAAGATATTATTGCCTGGAACCATGCCCAGAAAAACTCCAAGCTGGGCTTCCTCCTGCCTCGGCTCCATCACCAGCTCCCATCGCTCAGACATGATGCCACCTGGTGTTTCCGGGCAGTAAAACCAGCCACCTCCCCAGCAGCCTCAGGGCTTCTCCTGGGCAGGGTTTGGAAGCAGCCCTCAGATTAGCAAACACCCGATAATTCACAGCATTTCTTCTGCCAGAAGATTAACCTTCCCCTCGCACCGCACTGACTCACAACCCATCGACATGTCTTGATGCTTTAGGTTGGGCTTCAAGGAGAATGTAGGTAACAGCTAAACTCTTAATTTTGCTAACATCTCCATTGGACTGGGATTTGCAGGTTTTGGACTGCAGACATCCCCGCTGCCAAAGAGCTGTCCTGACACAGCATGCAGCACCGGAGCAGCCTCCCATCCAAGAGCCACATGCTGCTGGTCCTGAAGGGGCTGTAAAGAGTCTTTTTGAAGAGCAAATGAGTTGACTTCATTAAAAAAAAGGCAGGGAACCAAATATGCTCCTTCCCTCAGAGAAAGGGACTGAGTATGAAATAGGTCTGCTTTGCAAGAATTAACTACAGTGGTTTTGTGGATAGGATTTCCCTAAAAAAGACATCTCCTACTAGGAAGGTGATCGCTGACCTTTTGTCTCAATTTCCTGCAGTTCACATCTATGTTCCAGCAAGCCAAAGCTGCGTAAGTTTTGCTCTATTTCTCACAGGCAATTGCACACTAAGAGACAAAAGTCTGACTCTTCCCCACTGACAGATGCTTACTGGGAAGCCATATTTCCCAAAGCCAGCCCCAGCCCTGGGTTTCCCCACCCCTCCTCAGCACCTGGCCAGCCCCTGAAGGCAGGCACCTCTCCAACAGCCTCCAGCCCGGGCACTGCTTTGGGAGCAGGACAGGGAATTTGCAATCCCATGCCAAACACTCCAACTGCCCCTCTGACCTGCCCCTGCCCTTGAACCCTGCCTATTTGTAGCCCACCTTGGCACATCAGAGGTCCCAGCCCCAGCAGCCAGGCAGAGCTCCAGAACAGCAGACATGGCCAGCACAGGGGATGGCCAGTGGCCAGCAGACCCTGTGCAAGGGAGTGCAAGGACAACCGCCTGCAGGCAAGCTCCTCTGACTCACTACATCATCCCACCACGATCCCACATCATCACACATTTCTTCACCACTGCCAAGCAGTGCAGAAGTCACAGCTGGGCACACGCTGCTCCTTGCAGTGCCGAGATAACCCAGAAAATTGCATTTGAGCTGCCTTCCCTTGACTTCAGCCAGTTTTGCTCTCCCCAAAGCAATACAACAGGCAACAAACTCAGCACTCTTTAGGAGGAAACATCATTCAAGATTGTATCCCAGCAACCCTGAGGATAATCCAGATCTGCAAATTGATTTACACTGCATAAACCCGGTTTGTCTCAATCATCAGTACACTGTTGCTTAAATACACAGCATATCAGTACTTCCTGCTGCACCCAAGAAACATCCTTCCTCTGCCATGGGTTCCAGTCTGGAAACTTTCCCCACCAAAAGCAAGGGAAGGTGGAGGGGAGGGGTCGGTGGCTCAAAAGCTGCAATGCTGCTCCCACATCCGACACCCAGACAGAGCACCAGCGATGCTAGAAGTACATAAACAGGCTGTGTTGGAACAGATCTCCAGGTAGGAAACTGGCAACACAAGAAAACGTTTTCCAACTATTCAACAGGCAACATTTGAACCCACAGCAAGCATACAAATTTACTGAAGATATCCACCAGCATGAAAGAAAGTAGTAAGCAGAGAGATGTTCACCCTTACAGGTTTGGGTTTTTTTTTTTTTTGTCTTGGAAAAACAAATTTACATTCTTACACTTGTAAAATCTTTCTAAAATAGAAAAGGTGCTTGAAATTTTACACTAACTCCTGTAACAGGACAAGTGTCAATACAGTTGAATCTCAAGGCTGAATAATTTGATCTTCAAGGGGTGCTGTGGCTTTCAGGCAGATTTGAGAGCATTTTTATTTCCTTGTGCACATTGCCACCTGGTGGTTTTCCTCCCAGTTTCTAGAAGAGGCCCCAAAAGTGACAGATGCAGCCAGAGCACATGTGAAGTTATTTGGAAATATTTTCATTTGCTTGAGCACAACCTGCAGCTAGAGAAATAACAGGCTACGAAATAACACTGCATATAGTTACACAGTTCAGAGGTAGCTTTAGCAGCCTTTAATTCTATAGCAATATTTTTCCTGATTCCAGTTCATATTGTCTGACATTGTGGTAGTAAAAGAAGTCAGGGAACAACAGAATTTTCAACACGGGATTATTTATAAAAGCAGCAACTGCATTTTTTTTTTTTTTACATATCTCCTGTTTCTCTGCTAATTACTGTTTAAGTTAAACAGGTATGTTAGCTGCATAATTATTTGTTTGCAGATGAGGTTGACACTGGTTTACAGAGTACAGACAACCATGTAATTCCTCTGTAGCTACATGGTAATTATTGCACTATTATAGAGTAATTAAACATTCAAATAAACATTAAAACAATTATTCTCTATGGGAGCTGCCAACAACCGTAGGACAGAAAACCAAATAGTAATTCCAATTATAGTGTACTATAGTGGTACCAACTAAAGCAGGTAGTTAAGAGTATCATCTTTTAAACTACAAACAATTTTTGTAGCTTTTCTGGCTGCACAAGCATCTGGCCTAATGACTGAGGAAAGATCTAATTTTGCAAGTTCTCTGCATGGCTTAATAATTTTGCCATCCAGTTATGCCTCTCCTTTTCCTAAGGACAGAAGCAAATACATCATTTACACTGAAAACTGTACAAACGCTCCAGAAGACCTTTCACCATAGATGTCTTAGTGCTCCACAAAGCAAAGTCAGAACTGCTGCTGCCACCCTTGTCAGGGATGCAGCAGCCCTGTGCTACAGCCAACGTCCCCCACCAACACCAGACACAGGACAGGCTCCTCAAGCCAGGTCCCAGCAGCGCTCTGGTTACCGGCTCACACGGCTGTGTTTAGCTGGGTATATTAAGATCAAACCTATTCTACATTTGTCTTTTATTTCATCTAGTTCCTGCTTAAACCTAACAAAATTCCCACATTCCCTCTAATACTGGAATTTAGCAGAATGCTTGTTTGACATTTTAACTTTGCACATAGAAATTGAAGCCACATCCCACCCCTTCAGCAACATACGCCTGTTGATGCTACACAAGCAAAATAGTCTGGCTTTGCCCAAAGTGGTTTCTTTAAGAGACAAACCTAAATATTAACATACACATGCCCAACTGTTAGTTAACAGTCATCATCATGTGTCATTCCCCCCTCCCCGAGACTTTCCCCATGCATTTTTTACTTTTTTGGTGGTTCAAGGAAGACCCTCGATAGGAAAACAGCTCTATTCAGGAGCAGCCTGAATATTGCAGCTCCTGCCAAGTGCCACAAGTGAGCCCTGAGATAAAGCCCGTGTGCCCCTGCAGCACCACACAGCCCTCCTGGCTCCTTCCCCTGCAGCAGAGCAGACATAAGCACATAAGTTTGTTAAAGGCACATTTCAAGCTGTCCAGTCTCTGGCAAACATCAGGCTACAGAAAGTGAACTCACAGATAGATTTCACTGAACTCCATTGCTGGTGGCTGACAGATGCAACTCAAACACCGCCAGCTCATCCCTAAAGATCTTCTGGCACCCGATTCTCAGATCTCAAGAAATCGCTGAAATTGGCAAGATGAACTATAGTTCATCCTATATCTATTTGGTTGAAGTATTCTTGGTTCATCGTAACAAGAGAACGTGACAAGCAGATAGGAAATTCTGTACTGTATTTAAGCAAAGATCCTCTTATTGAGCAGAGAGGTATGTTTAAGAACAATCCATCCCTTTTGTGAAAGCTTCTCTAAAATTGTGCGTGTCTAAGAGCAAACCCCAATTAGCTGGGGAACGAGGGGATTGCAAGCAAGCAGGAAGAGAGGGGTTGTAGCGAAGTCTGCAGGCGTAACACAGAACTCTCTTCAGGAGATCACAATACATATTGGGATAGATAAGCTTTCACAAGTAAACAAGTTGTATTTTTACTCCTAGTTTGCATCCAAGCCAGTGAGCCAGCCTGGCTCAGGAGGGCCTACACCTTTAACATCCTTTTGTAAGGATGGCTACACCATGCAATACAGCTACAAGGGAAGTATTAGGGATCTCTGCCCTGTCATGCTTATTGAAAGGAATACCTGCCCCAAAATAGCAGCTCACTTAATTCAGTCAGTAACTTTAACTGCAGAAGCATTTCTGTTATGCCCTGGCTTCTTACAATGACATGACTTTTGCACTACTCCAAGAAGATGCACAAAAAACTGTTTTGGGGCAAGTTTGCATTGTTTGTGGCAAATGTATTTTCCATAACTATTTAACACTCATACAGCACTTTTCCAGCCATGGATCATAACATTTGATGAAGACAGACAAATATCATTAAGCCAAAGGCCATACTGTAAATCATTTAAGACTAGGACCATGTCCTGGTTTCAGCTGGGATTAAGTTAATTTCCCTCCTAGCAGCTGGTATAGTGCTGTGTTTTAGATTTAGTATGAGAATAACATGGATAACAGACTGATGTTTTAGTTGTTGCCAAGCAGTGCTTACACTAGTCCAGGACTCTTCAGCTTCCCATGCCCTGCCAGGTACACAAGAAGCTGGGAGGGGGCACAGCCAGGACAGCTGACCCCAACTGGCCAAAGGGATATTCCATTCCATATGATGTCATGCTCAGTATATAAGCTGAGGGGAGTTGGCCAGGGGCAGCGATTGCTGTTTGGGGACAGGCTGGGCATCCGTCAGCAGGTAGTGAGCAATTGTACCATGCATCACTTGCTTTGTATGTTATTAGTACTACTACTACTATTTTACTCCATTTTAATAATTATTAAACTGTTCTTATCTCAACCCACGAGTTTTTCCTCACTTTTACTCTTCCAATTCTCTCCCCCATCCCACCAGCAGGGAGCGAGCGAGCAGCCGCTCAGTGCTTAGTTACTGACTAGGGTTAAATCACAACAGACCAAAATACAGCAACTTCCATTTCTCCTCCAGCAGGCACTTTGCACCAGCTTGATCCTGCGCCCGCTGCCATCAGAGGGAAGCTCTGCCTCCATCTCAGGGGAAACTGGATCACAGCCCATGCCCACTCAATGTAAAGGCACAAATTAATGAAAGTAATTTTACTTGCACTGCCTGCAAGCCCAGCAATTAGCTGTTCTTTATAATAGTTCCCCCTTCTGATCACATGCTGCTATTACCAAAGCACATGCACCCATTTAAACCTTGCAAAGAAAAATCGCCCTGCATATTTATAGAGGGGGAATAACCTTCCTAGTGACCAACAGAAATAAACAGATTTATTTTGACCATGGACAGATTACCTCCAAGATGCATACCAAGGCTTTACTGACCCTTGGTTCCCTTACTCTATTTACAAACAAAGAAATCCTTGTGACACTGGGAAGCCATATAGTTTTGAAAGCATAATTTTATTACCTTTAATACATATATTTGTTAAGGTAGCAATAATAATCACAGCTACTGTTATCCTTTTCTTGCTCTGCCCCTTCACTTAGCAACCAGTCCGAGTGTTGCCAGCATTATTCTTGGCTTGCCAAGGAAACTATTTCTGTTCCTTGAATTTAATTTCCTAGGAGAGTTTAATTTATATTTTGTTGCTTTATGGTTGTCATGAAAACCCTCCTTTCCCTGCTAATTACAAGGTATGCTGAAGTCTCCTCCTCCCACTCAGCAGATCCCCAGCTGTTGAGGGGGCTGAGGCACTACCTCCATCCCCATGACTACACTCACATTTTGTTGAGGACTACTTACTTTAGGTACCTGTGCAAAAAATAACATCTTTCCAGATTTTGTTCATTGGCATCTTGGAAGAGACTTCTCAGGAGAAGGGAATTTTTCCACCTCTATACTGAAGAGAAATCAATACCAATGAAGTCGAAACTCCCTGTAGAGGGAGCAGGCTCACCATCCCATCACACCCAGGACACTTCTGTCATTTCACCAGATGCGAGTAGAAATAACGCTTTTCAGAGAAGCTCGTGGCATCTATCATCTAACTCATCTGCTGAACCTTGCCAACTCTGTCAAGGTAGCTTGCTCTTTGAATGAGAATTGAACAGAATTTCAGACTCAGGGCTCCAGGTCTCCTTATTCAGCATCACTAGCATGAAGCACACCTGCAGATGTGTCCCAGCATACATAGGTAGGAAATAACTTTCCCACACTGCTAAACTTTTCTAGAATATTGGTCAAGTAGTGCTGGAACCAAGAGCATCAGGCCAAGGGACTCCAGCAGGGTCAGGCTATCTCATTGCCCCTCCAAGGGCGCCCTGCACCAGAACAAGCTGATTCACTTGGATACCCACAAGAAAGGAGCAAGCTCCCTCAAGACAGATAATTATTTTACATCTTACATCCTCCCCAGAGCTGGGAACCCTAAGCTGGTACAGCATTGCAGAAACCTCTTGCCAAGCCTCAGCACACTGCAGATACAGGTGAGGTTCATCTGTATCACAGTCTCCAGAGCTCCTAGTGCTTTGCTTCCAGATAAAGACAAGGTCACACCAGGGGCATCATCGCTGATGCCAAGTAGGTGTCAAAGGGATTTACACCTTCTCAGCTGCCAGAAGAGAAGGAAAACACCTCTGTAATGTGAGCCCAGACCCATCAGCACAAGCCACACACAAGCACTCACGTCCAGCACTGCAGAAGGGAACAACTTGTACAGGGGGGTACAAATGCACACCGTCAGGACCTACTTTTAAACACCAAAACGACTCCTCCAGGAGGCTCCTGGGGAGCTCTTGAGGGCCTTCTCCAGTCAGCCTAAACTTCTCTGCTGCTCTGTGGTGCTTTAGGACCCTTCAAAGCACCAAAACCTGCCTGTGCATGCTCTGTGAGTGAATTACAGGGGGGTTACTACAGCATTCAGCAGGTCTGGGGGTCATTCTTCCTCCCAGCCAGCACACACCAGGAGGGATAAATGGCACACATTAAGCCTGAGGTGCAAGCAGGGTACCCCCACCCCACTGGAGTCAGCAGCACCACTGAGCAAGGTGCTGCTTGCAAACACACAGTGAATGCAGAAGGAAGCAGAGGAGAGGGCACCCACAGCACCCACCCCTCCCCAAGCAGGGCCAGAGCCCAGCCAAGGCAGCAGGCACAGCCTAAGGACCGAGAGAGGAGCTACCTGCAGCACAGGTCCAAGATCCACCCAGGAGGAGGAGTGAGGAAGCCAGGAGAGCCAGCAGCAGTGCTGAGCACAGAGACATCCCCAGCACAGCTCAAGGAAAGGGAAGGGATGCCTGACCCTGAGCTTAAATGGAGCTCCCAAACCAATGGGCAGGGCTGCGTGGGTGGGGGCCCAGGTGATGCTCGTCAGGGCAACTCAGGCTTATCAGCACCTGCAGTGCTGCCACATCTCCTTTCACTCTGGGCTTTATAAACCTCTGCCTCCTCTCTGTGTAACACAAAATGTGGACAAAGCTAGTAGAGGGGAAGGTGGAAATGTAGCCTTTTCCCCTAAAATACAGCTTTCCCTATGTTAGGTGTAGCTGGGAAGTATATGCTAATAATTTGACAAACACTGAACTGAAATTGTGGATAAGAATCATGCTTTTTGTCTAGAAAATTGAAAATGAAATAGCGTCTAAAACTGTAGCTGTTACACAGCACATTATCTTGAAGGGCTTTGGTATAATTTAGATAAAACACTCTATCTCTTATTTCAGAAATGTCAACATCATTCTAACTGTACATGTGCTTTTTCCCTCGGTTTTCTATGAAGAGTTACAACTCTACAAGCCTCTTTCTCCTGTTCTCTCCATTTTCTTCTTAAATTGGCAAATGAGCATTCAAAATTTCAGGTACATTCTTACATGTGGGAAAGTGCAGGTTCAGAGATGCCCCTGAATGGCTCCATTATGTATGTTATCAGCTGTGACACACTGTCAGAAATAAAATCTATGCATCTGGATGAAACAGAAAAAATTAATACCGAGCTCCAGAACAAAGATGACAAGTTTCACTTCCCTCCTGCGCTCCCGATATTTATGTTGCACTTCATCCCTGTTGCTCTGTACATGGTACATTAGCAAGGTGGGGTGTGAATTAGTGCCCCAGGCATGGGGTGCTAGACTGAAATGAGAAACCCCCCCAAAAAACTTCAGCGCAGGCAGGCAATGTGACCCAACAAACCAGCTGGTTGCAGCTGGGCTGCAGCACTGTACTTCGGGAAAGGACTGGAGCGCAGGAACCCCCCCGAAGAGGTGCTTCCCATCAGGGCTGTCTCTTTGCTTTGCACAGGGCTCCTGGCTGGGTTCAGTGCACCCCTAAAGACCCTCGGTGCATGTCCGGGGCTATACGGCAACCCCAGGGTCTGAGGCCAGGGCTCCGGTGGGGAGCAGGACGTGTAGGAGTTTGGCACCGTAGAGCCGTTAGGCCTTTAGCCCCCAGCACATCCAAACCCTGAGTGTGTTGAGAGCTGGAGACAACCATTCCCCCCTAATAACTGCAGCAGCACGGCACAGGCCCACGCACATCCGCACCCGCGGACCCCCAGACAGGACAGACGGGTGCAGGAGCAAATAGCTTCTTGTCCTGCGTCAGCCAACCTAAACCTCCCTTCTTGCAGGGACTGCGTTCCTCAGCCCACTCCCAGACACCTCTGCCTCCTGGCCAGCCCCCTCTTTTGCTCTCTGCACCTCTCTTCAGCTGCAGCCCCCCAGGGCGGACCCAGCTCTTCTGGAGCAAAAGACCTCGCTGACGGCAAAGGGAGCAGAATAATTACCCGCCACAACTCACACAGTATTTGTTCCCCTAGCTGTGTTGGATTTTGGGAGAGGCTCTCACCCAAGAGCCTGGGATATCCTCGTTACCCTTCTTTCCATTGCCACAACTTTTTCTTCAAACCCTGGGAAAGAGGAAAATACACAAACTGAAATACGGGGAATTCCAGTTAAGCATACAGAACCCCTTTTTTCGGTGGTCAAACACTGACCCAGGTTGTCTGGAGACGCTGTGCAGTCTCCATTCTTGGACATACTCAAAAGCCAACCAGGCATGGTCCTGAGCAACCTGCTCTGGGTGACCCTGCTTGAGCAGGGGTTGGACTAGATGATCTCCAGAGGTGCCCGCCAACATCAACCGCTGTGTGGGTTTCTGTTTCATTGTGTGTTCATAGGAAAATGTGTACAATTAGCATGAATTCTATCCATGTTTTGCCATCTCCAACCTCTGATCAGGTTCCAGGAGTGTTTCAGACCCCCCTGCTAATTGCCCTCCAATGGTTTCATACGGTTCTCCTGGGAGAAAAAGCTCTCCTGCGATGGGAAGGGGAAAACAGGGTGTTGGCGCAAAACACCATGGGGATGTGCCTCCTGGCAAATGCTGGCAAGCTGAGAAAGAGGGAGGAATGATCACGCAAGCAGGGCTTTGTTGCAGCTGCATCAGTCTGCCTGGGTACCTGCTCCCCAGTGCAAAACGCCCGCGCATGCATGCAGCCGCTGTCGTAGCTGGTGGAGTTACAGCATGGCTGGGTTTGGCTCTGTTTGCTTTGTACCTGAATCAGCCATTGGACAAAAAGAACGTGATTTTTCCCCCAGCACATTTACATTCTCATTTACTTCTGTGCAGGCTCCCCCTTCCCTGACCTGGGAGCTGGAGCACATCACACACAGCCCACCACTGTCAGAAACCACCGAGTGCTACGGAGGAAGGTTGTGGTAGCCATTTATCCTAATTAAAGTGCCCCTTAGAGTGTATAAAGGTGCAGATTTACACAACTTGGCTGTTTGCCGTCACGAGCAAAGATGCAGTCACACATCAACGCTTACCCTGAAGTACCTGTGATTGTCTACCACTCTTAACAGTGTACTACATGAATAAATAAAGAGGTCTCTAATTAGATTAAGACTGATCAAAAATACATAACAAATTACCATTCTTCTTTTTTACAAAGCCCAATGTTTTGTGAGATGAATGCCATCCCAATTTAAACCTTCAGCTCAGCGTTCAGCAATTCCCCGTATTAACAGTTGCCATTTCCCACTTCTGACGTGCTGTCGATAGCTCTGGGCACTGAGAGGCCATCGCCAGCCCGCAAGGAGACACGGCCATGCAAGCTGCACTGCACTTCTCCAGCCGTCCTGGTGAGCGGGGATGGCGAGGCACTGGTGGGAAGGGCAAACCTCCCAGCGTGCACCGTGGTGGGCAAGGACAGACCCCGGCCAGCCCCAACTCGTAACGGCGCCTTGCTGCCTGTCCGACATCCCCCTTTTCATCCTCCCTGCTTCCCAGCGCTCGCTTTTCTCCTCTTTATTTCGACTCAGCTTACTGTCCCTGTTTGCCAGAGAATGATCGCCCCGAGCGAGTGAACGGGCACGGGGCAGGGTGGGACATTCCTGTGGAGAGGAATGTGAGGCTGTCTGCAAACACGGGGTAACTTCCCTGCTCTGAAGGGTTATCTGTGCAGAGTACGATGGCTGCAGCAAGCTCACCCCCGAGCCAGGCTGTGGACAGGGACCCCAGTGCATACGGGGAGAGTAGCCATCGACACTGCTGCCTTTTGCACCCACTTCTGCAATACACACCACGAGCACTGATATGCCACTCGCGTCCCCAGAGTGGCCGGAAAGCAGACTGCACAGCTAGCACCGGCAGGGATTGCCGGACTCCTGTGCAGGGGCCAAGTGACGACTGCCATCCCTGCGCACACGCCAGCAGCATTTGCTCACCACTTCTGCATACACAAATGGAATCAAGCAAGGGGAATGTTTATAGGGATGCAAGTCTGCAGCTGCAATTTACAAGTTCATTAACAGTGTCCCTGCAAAGATCACTTTTTTTAATTGGAGCCCTAATTAGCAATGAATTCTCATTATTTTTCATTGAAATCCCAAAGCAGCTTTGGCACATTCTCTTTGTTCTTTCGAAAACGGGGAAGTGGAGAAGCCTAAGGGGAGATAAAGAAGCAGCTGATGATACACTAGGCGGGTTGTTTTCCCCTCGAGCCATTCCTTCAGTTTAATACATTTTGCTGCAATTTTACTTATTATTTATGATTTGAAGAAATAAGTATTTCCATAAAGAAACATTAACTTCATCACGGTTGATTGCTACTCTCTATCCTTCCCAGAAAGACGTGTCACTAGGATAAGACGCACCCTGTAATGAGGCTGGGTTCTTCTTTCACTCAGGCAACATCTCCACTGACTTCAAGAGGAATTTTACAAGGGCAGGGCCACAAATCCAGAAAGTGGCGATGAGAAAAGGTCTGCCCGAGAAACAGCAAAACAGCCCCCACAATTACAGCGCGGTGGCTCTGAAGAGGGAAATGTTAATCAGATGGAGAGGTTTGCCAAAACCTTCATTAGCACCAATAAGGTCAGGCCCCAGAGTGAGCATCTGGCGCCGGGAACCGACCTTGGCACCTCGGGGCTGTTTAATGTGAGCCGCAAGGACTGGCTGCCAGCAAAAGCGGAGGGACAGGCTATTCCTAAAGCGATGGGCGAGATGCTTGGCATCACCGTGGGCACCCAGCTCTCCCCAAAGATGAAACCTCTTTTGCAGAGGGTCAGCTTTCCAGCCGGAGCAGCCGTTACTCAGGGCCATGCCAGCTGCTGGCAGAGAGCAGGGGCTGAACTGGCGGAGAGGGGCTTCCTTGCAGCCTGGGAGTATGGGGTCCCAAAAAGCCTCCAAGCGTTGGCTTGACTCATTAAAATGAGTATTTGAATGCAGCAGTGTGCAAAGCGGCAGAATGAAATCTTTACATCACCTCGGAATTAATGTTTTGGTATCACCTGGGTAAAACGAAGTTTTCCCTTATTGAAACTGGCAATTAGTCTACCCCAAGAAGCCATCATCCCTTGCTAGTTAGAGACACATCAACACTATTTTTCTCAGATGGGGAAATACCTGGGCTGAGAGGTTATTTAACGGCATAGCAGCAGCACCCACCTCCTCAGGCAGAGGAGGAGCGCTCACACCTGGCCACCATTCCCTGAGGATTCACCACGTCTTTTGCTGGGTCTACCGCGAACGACTACATTTACGTTCCTATGGCTGTCTCGGCCTCTCTGACTGTACAAACACAGCTCCTGGAGGCTGAGCTGTCCCTCGCTCCTGAGTAATCCCCCCAGATTTACTATGCTGTGCTTATCTGACCCTCACTCTGCTAATTCTTCAAGACGTCAAAGTGAAAAGGAGCCCTTCAAGCAAGTATAAATGTAATTTTTCCTTGGTTTTGACCCCTTTTCATGGCCTGAGTGCCTTGGAAGGGCCACAGTAGAGACAAGAATCAGCCCCAGTAAATTTAATCACTCAGTTTTATTGCTGCTCATCTCACCCCAACCCTGCTAACAAGCAAATAATGAAAGAAAAAGAGATTTGTTTTCCCAGTGGAAGAACGGCGCGGCACCCCGTGGCATCTCTCCCTCCCTCTGACCTGCACAGAAATTTGCTCACGTTTGGAGGTGCACCCTGCTCCCAGCTGCGCAGCGGCACAGGGATGTCACCGGCTGGCTGTTGCCTGTCAGGGGACCATGGAAGAGAAGCACATCCAGAAATGGGTGACCTACACACACTCCGGTGACCAATGGATTTGGCACTGGAAAAGAGTCCAGCTGTTTGACCGTACCGGTACCTGCTCCAAAACCAGAAATGCTTCGGGCTCTTGGTAAATTTTGAGGTTTTTTTTTCAGAGGGATGGATAATCATCACCTTGTTTCCACAGTCCTTCTACAAATTATTTTGATAATAAAGGACCTCCTGTGACATTAAGTACATTTTAATTACAACATTGTCTGTAATGCATATATCTAATTGCAAATAATTATTTTATCATATTTTGTCTGTATGCCTGTTATATGCATCAGATATTATCTTCTGACTCAGTGGTACAGGTTAATTAAAATTTCTCTTTTAATATTGTTTCAAAGCTAACCACATAATTTCATCTGAACACCAGCTGTGTTGGTAAAAATTATTTTTTATTATTTTTTATCATGCTTGTCCATGGAGGAAAACCTGAGCCATTTCCAAAGGCTATAATTACTGCACTGCTTTCTGCAGTCCTTTATTTGCAAAAGAAGAAAAGAAGGAAGAATCTGTGTAACATCAGTGGCCAGCGGTTGCTTTGTGTGTTTCTGGTTTATGTTGAAGGTTTTTTTTTGCTCTCTTCCTTATGTACAAGAGAACTTGAGATCTTACCTTCAGAAGGAGAATTTAACATATTATATAGCCATTAGATAAAGTCTGGTTTGTCGGTATAAATTGCACTCAGGGTTAAGACAATCTGCACGGTCATTCTTGATGTTAACAAAGCTCAGCTTAAGGGTGATCCCAGTCAACTGTTTCCTTCCTCATTTATTGTTCCTTAGAGTGATAAAGTGCAAACACAAGCTGAGAGAAAAATGAAAATATGAAAAGACTGTTGAGTCAAAAAAAGAGCGCTTAGGTTACATATATGGCAATATAAAAACCAAAATAAGAAAGCTGAGCAGACGACAAAGGGAAAAAGAAGACTCTTATTTCATATGGGAGAACACTTCATCTGTAACCTGTACTAAAAAATGACCTTTACTTCTTACCCTCTGTGCATTATTTCTTAGGACCAGAAGTATTTCTGTAAGTCTGACTGTCCGCATCTCACTGCTCTTTAAGACCGTACTGCTGACATATTCTGCCTGTCCGTTCAGAGTCAGCTCCAGGGAAGACAGAGGGGCACAGGCCAGCAGGGAGAGGGTTAAGACATATCCCCAAAAGCCAGGATACAGCTAGGCAGCCAAAGGAGGGGAGCAGTGGCTCCAGGGACCTCCGCCGATGCCAGGCGGGCAGAGGTGAACGCTGCCAGGAGGAAATTGCTGGAGCTCTACCGAGACCACGAGTGACCTTTCCTCTTGGAGAGGGGTGAAGTAAACAACACTTATCTCGGATTTAGTGCAGTTGAGACAAGCAGCACTTTATCTCTGTACCGCAGCACATGGAGCAGGGAAGCGGAGTAGTGATTTTCCTGCTTTTACGGTGTAAGCCATCTCTGCTTTCTTAGTCCGGTCTCAAGTGGAGCTGTAACACCTCCTCATGGAAAGAACTTGGCCAGGGCGGCAGGTTATGGGCTTTCACAACTTGCCATAAACCCCTTCATGCATTTCAACCTTTTGCAAGCGTAGGTCAATCTCTCCTTAGTGGGTAGATATTTTTACTCCATGGAATTTCCTCATTCTCCGTGCCGTTTCCCTTTGGGAGGCATCAAGGGACCTGCGATCCATGTTCCTTCTATTTTGGATTTTTTTCCGTCCATAAACATAAATTCTTCTCTTTCCCTCTATACACAGTTAGAAATTCTGGCAGAAGGAAATCTGACGTCTTTTTTTGACAGCGGTTTCTTCCTGTCTATCATTTTTACTATATCAATGACATTTTAATGCCTCATATGCTGCAATGGTTAGAAATTTTCCATCAGATTTTTTCTAAGTAGCCCAGCACCCAGAAGTCCCATTCCCTTTTACTGCCAGATTTGCAGGGTTAGGAGCTTCTGAAAATCCAGTTCCCAACCACCGTTCCGCTTAGGAACACTCCTGCTCCCAGCTTCACGCGTGGTTTATTTCAGCATAGTTTATTTCAGCGCTATCACCCGCTGTTTGCCATCCTGCAGCCTACTGGAAGTTGTGCTCAAAATAGGGCCAGGACCGGGGCCAGGGCCAGGGCCAGGGCCAGGGCCAGGGCCAGGGCCAGATCCTGCCATCTCTCTGAAGGGCCACTGACCTTCACCCTGCCGTGCCAGTCTCCAAGCCTTGTGTCTCGCTTGCCGCGTGCAGGGGCTCACACCGGGTGCTGTAGCTGTGGCTGGATGGGAAAATTTTACAACTTTACACTCGGACATTTGCATCTGGCGTTTGATTCCTCCACTGTATTTATACCTTTTGCAAACGACCAGATACAGCAGACAACTCGAGCTGACCCCATGACTGAAGATCTTCAGGTACTGTTATAGCCTATCCCCAAAGGAACCGGACAAAACGCTGCTGCTAGTCCCCAGTCCATACGCTAACCTAGACCTGCGCGTTGCAGAGCAGACCACTTTCAGCTTAAATTAGAACTAAATTCCTCTGAGGAGGAAGCGCTTTTGTGTACCAAAGCGTTCCGTCTGCTTTTCCTAAAGTAAATATTCAACTCCTGTGAAGTAAGTATTAAATAAGTAACTCATGCTAGATAATTAACTGTCTTCTGGGAAGCCTGCGGGCCGTAGCGTGCTTATTTGAGAAGTCAGCACGCATCTTCAGCAGACATCCTCCGCAGATGCCGTGCACCTTTGCACTGCTCTTCCCCACCCGCCAGATAAGCTGTGGCAGTGGTTGCACCTCTCCCAACTTCCCTTGCATTGCCAGCCCCTCTGACACTTCGGCATCTGTGTCATGCATTCATTAATCTGCAAGAGGCAGAGGGACAATAAGAAACCCTTTGGCTGCCAGATGAGAGTCACTAGGGGAGATCCTCAGCAAGTGTAAACAGACGAGGCGCCTTTGCTTTCACAAACCCAACAAAACTCCGAACCTTTGCAGAAGCTGGTCCACAGAAAGCAGTTTGCAGGATCCAGACTTAGGAAAAGTCAGGTGTATATTAGAAATTAAGCATGAATCACATGGCTTTGAGTCTAAAGCAGTACCTTGTAGGTGCAGGGATCCACGCCTGCATACGCTATAGGAACACTGTTAGGAAAATAAACCCATCAAACTCAGAGCCAGCTGGAAAAATCTTTTACACAAGCTTAGTCATATCAAGACTGAGAGAGCCGCGTCTCATTTCCATACGCAGCATGCTGGCACAGCACCAAAACTCTGCCAAGCAACTGCACGCTGCACCTAAGTCGGGAAGCATCAAGTGAGTTGATTCAAAGGCAGCAATAAGAAGCTAGTGTGCCTTAATGGATGTGTCAGACCAAGGATATGCAACAGGACACAAAAAACAACTTTCTGAGTACAATTTGAAGCGCTTGGTCTGAAGGACAAATAATCAGTACCAGCATCCTGTGCTAAGGAAATTATTATCTCACCTGTACATTACTCAGGAGGCAAGTCTCTTTTATTTACTTTTCCCCTACCCTTTTTTCCGGGCTCGTTATAAAGTGTTATATTGACACAGGTAAGCAGAGAAGTTCCGTAATTTAATCTCTGTCATTAAAATTTCAGACTGAACAGGAAAAGTAACCTTGCCTGTTCATCAAGTCCAGTGAAATTCAGGCGGCCGTATTTACAGCTGCAGCGCCGGGTTTCACCTTTCCACAAACTCTGCAGCAAGAGGCAGAGTTTCTTACCACTGCCCGCCCCCTTGCTTACGGCAGGTAAGAAAACCGGACAGAGATTCCACCCTACTGTGACTAAGGAGCTTAATGCATTAAGAGTACAGAAACGCAGGCCGATTCCTGCTTCTCCTGGCCCACCAAAGTCAAAAGATTAAAGCAAATGAGGCACATCCTGGTTTTTTATTACTTTGACTATGATTCTGTTTGATCCATTTTGCTATATGCTATGGTAAGTCACTGCTGTCTGACCATCGAAATGTGATTTGTGTCATCTTTCTGATGTGAAATTTAGAAAGTAAGCATGTCTTCAAGATTATGACAAGCAAACCCCTGAGACCCATAGCTAGCCTTCACTCCGCAGGACTGCCATGCTCTCACACAATGCATCAGAAAGACATTTAGAAACTGAACGAGGACAATGTGGGACATGTGCTTGTACCCTCAGGTCTTGGGTCAGTCGTCCGTGCAAGCCGAGTGCGTAAGGCACAAGGACCGGCAGGTTGTGTCTTCCAGGAGCCAGCACCAGGCCAGCGCCTGCTGCCGTGGAGTGGGCTCTAAAAGGATTGTGGTCCTCTTAGGTCCCAAGGTGCTGCCCTGGTCTCTTGCGAGGTGACTCTCCACCCGCAGCAAACGGACAGTCGCGGGGCAGGAGAGGCATCCCTGCGCAGGCACGCGGCTCTATTCCGGCTTGAGACCTTGCTGAGCTTTTCCTCTGTCCTTCGATGGTGCTCAGGCCTTGGGCACGCCTGACACTGGGAAGAGCGCAAGCAAGCGGACGCACGAGGTGTGGGAAGACATCCCTCCTTGGAGGGCGCAGCAGTGGACCTGCAGCTTTTGCATCTCTTGAGAATTTCAGGAAGCCTTTTTCTTTCCAAGACAAAACTGTCCGGGGACAGCACTGCTCAGCATCCTCCCCTTCACGCGATCCGTGCCCCAGCGACTCGCTCCAGCAGAAAACGCGCAGGAGACGTGTGCTGCCACTGCTTCATGGGCTCCTGTTAGCCGACAGCCCATGCCCGGGCAGCTGGCAGCCCAGAAGCAAGTGCAGAAAACACGACCAACGACCAATACAGCACACTTTGCTTCTGCTCCCCTGCCCCGTGCATCCCTCACAGTGTCCTAGAGGTGGCAAAGGCAGGCACTCGGTGCCAGCGGCACAGACCGGCTGCAGGAAGAAGCAGGGGCAATGCCTGCTGCAGGGCCTCGCTGTTGGCGTGACCCCGTTACTCCCTGGAAGCACCACGCTGTTTCCAAGAGGGGAGGAACAAAACGCATAAGCCGTGCAATTCAGGGATGGCGTGCCTGCCTCTAGTGTAAACGTGCATTAATAATTTAGGCTATTCTATTTTAGACTGGAAATGTCCTGCCCCTTACCTGTATTGCTTATATGCAATGGGTGCCGGAAAGAGTAACTTCTCTAATAGCTCTCTACAGCAACAAGACCGCACACAGCCAAGAAGGGCTGTGCCCAGTAGGCAGGCTTTCCTCCTCAGGGCAGACACTGCAGCAACATTATTTTCAAGGTCATAATTTTCTCTTTTGTCTGTGGAGTCTTGGCTGTGCTACGACTTCCCAGAAATCTCCCCCGTACTGATGTGATGCGGGCCTTCCTCCACCGGAGCCAGCACGAGCAGGGGTCTGTCCACCCTATTATCCAAACGAACACACAGCTAAAAAGGCAGATTCCTGCACAAGGGAGTGGTTTATCTAAATGAATACTGAATCCATTCTCACCGCTGCCATGCTTATGTTTGTACGTTCAGCTCACTTAGGACGTCACATTGTGCTGTGACCTTTAAAAATTCAGTTCTGTGATAAGTGATTACTGGTTTGTCCCCTTAAATGACTGCTTTATATAGATTTTACTTCAGATGCTGAAAGCTGAATGACCAAATCTCTTTCAGGAAATTATTCTACCTTAAGCATCAACTTTCGGAAACGCATCATCTGACTTTCTGGGAAACTGCAACTGTTATATTGTTAGAAAACACAAGTCATAGGCTTTCACAAGCGGTTCCCCTACACAGGCTGAAATAATTGCTGCAAGTTTACTGGGATTTCTGGTTTGCATTATGCTACATCAACTCATAAATGAATCATTTCAAAGTTATATTTTATGATGTTTTAACTAATAGGTTAAAGGTCAGTTGCATGTAATTCTGAGTTCCTAAAGGTATATATTCATTCGGATGTATCTGCTTACCTAAAACTCGGAGGAGAAACTGTTAAATGGGTTTTCACCTTGCTGCTATACTGACTGCTTGCTCTTCGTAAAAGACAAAGGAATTTTACACCGTGAAGATTAGCCCACGTATGGTGATGCATTTACATCCAGAACAAAATATTGTCTCATGTTATAAGACGCATGACACGCAGAAGAAAATGAGAGTTAGAACATCCACGGTTTATCATTCAGTTTTGTACCACGATGATTCACCCAATGCAAAGACATATCAAAAATAAACAGGAAAATTGCCGGAAATCTTTAGGATAACTTCCATTTTTAAAAGCTTTTATTAGACTGTGTATTTCCAACTAATATGTGCTCTGAAAACTAGGAGAAGAAACTTTTGAGAAGCAAAGCCTCTCATCAGACCCCATAGGGAACCGTCTTAATTTCTGGGAGCTTTGAAGTTTTCCTCATCGCAGCCAAGTGGCCAAAACCCCTTCTCACTGATGCACAAGAACTGAGTTCAAATAACCTTAATTCTGTGATTAAAGCACACAAGTAAAACCAAAAAACCAAAACCACTCTAATTATGCTAATGTTAAACGATGCTGACTCACTGAGGTCTTCACATGACCACATTTTCCAGGACCTAATAGGGAGAGAAAGGACCGCCCTCCTAGAGCACCGCAATTCAAGTCATTAAATCTATATTCTGTGGAGCTTTTCACGAGAAGGATTTCTGGCAAGCTTTAAAACAGTGAGCCCCTAAAGCTATGCAGTTAGGTGCTGAGCACCAAAATGCTTTCCTAGTTATCACGAAACTTATTAGACGTTAGAGCAGCTATATAATCACAATTGCTTTATCTGCAATAACAACGATTTTATTTTTTTTTAACAAAGCAGAAAAAGACAAAAACATGGAATGATCAGAAATTGCCAGAAGAGACAAACTGAAAGTTGTTGTTTTTCTAAGTCAATTAAAATAAAAGGGAAGGGAGAAAAAAAAGAAAAGAGCAAGCCAAGACTTTAGCCATGTGCTTCCTCAGCCAACTGCATATATTGATTCATGGCAATGAAAGGGAAAAGCCGGAATGACCCAATTCGCTCTTCTCAGGAAGCTGCAGATACTCAATTTGCAACACGTGACAAAAAATTTTAGACAGTTGTTGAAGATTTACAACTTTTCTAGAATGAGACATTGTGTAACAGTGTTATGGGAAGAATATGCAATATGAATTACTGTAAGCCTTAAACGGGCTCCAAAACAATAGACTGTTGGGCAACAATAAATTCTCTGCGTCTGATTCCAAGGTCATGCATTCAAACTTTTTTGTATAAGAAAAAGGATTAAAGTTTAAAAAAAAAAATGCTGCGTGTCAGCACTATTCCTCTTCCTATGACTCCAGCAAGCAAATTCTTAGAGAGCAGCAAGACCACCACAAGGTCTGGTGACTCTGCAGGGTAGCACTATGAGACACGGCCAGCCTTTGCTCTCCACCTTCCAGAATCCAGCTGTGCCGCAGTCACAACCACATCATGCGACCGGCAGCGCCCACGAGCACCAACTACAACCCCCTTGCACCGCAAACTCCCGCCGCTTATTTATTTGTTTATTTTGCCAGGTTCCCTGATCTCACTTGCCACGTGGCCATCCCAGGGGTGGTGTCCCTACCGCAGAGAAGCTAGGACTGTCCTTTCGCTAGCAGGACGTGCTTAGGGCTTGTCGATGTGTTGCTTTGGTGACTCCAGGCCTTCGCAGGACGATCCCTGAGGGGGCTCACAGGAAGCGAGATGTGGCCGTGATACATTTTCCGGTCCTAACAATACTAAGTCTTGTGACATTTTATTTTTCTACAGTGATTCATGGCTGAAAGATAATTTCTATAAACATATGACATGTAAATTAGTTTTTAAATAATTTTGTTGAAAACTGAGAAGTATACGTGCAATTTATTTCTCTGAAATGCATTGTTTTCTTTTCTTAGGACCTCATCCTGCCTCGGAACTTAGGAGAATTTACTCTTCTACCCAGGATTTTTACTGAGGGGGGTTGAGGGCCCTTAACTGCAACCCTGCTGGCTTCTAATTCTGGGGCAAATCCGGCTCTTGTTGCGTAACTACGGATCTGCCGAGTCTTTCACCTTCCCTGCGCGTCACGAAGGTTTTTCCCATGAACGAAAGAGCGCGTAGCGAGGCGCCGATTCCCAACGGCGGGTCCATTTCAGCCGTGCCGGCGGACCGCCCGGCCTCTGGTACTCGCACAGCTCTCCCACCTCCGCGGCGCCTCGCTGGAAACCCTGCCCCCGGCCACCGCCGCCCCCAGCCCCACGCGGAGCCCGCTTTCCCACCCAGCGCGGCCTTGGCACCGCGGTCGGTGCAGCGGGAGGGCTGGGGCCTCC